>SNQJ01S0071413.1:13476-38316 GCA_010110895.2 Picea sitchensis | reverse complement strand
AGGTGTTGTCTGATGCGCTACCACTCGAAGGGGTACCAACTGGGGTTACAAGGGTGGCCAACAAACGTGCGCTTAAGAACCACTTGTATTTCCTGCGTGTATGAATCCCTCAACCGTGGGTTTATGCACGTAACGACAGATCTCTGTGGCTTAATGACACCGGAATACGTCTCTACCCTGGAAAAAAAAAATACCCACAATTTCTGCCAAGGAAAGTTGTCTGATACCACTTGCAAGATACCAGATATATAAAATATGCAGAACAGAAACGGAATGCTAGAAATGACAGAATAACAGTAAAATATCCAGCATAATATTCACAACACACAGAAATGATATACGAAATAGCAACAGAAATAACACTTTGAATCAGATAGCAATGTTCACAGGCCTCTTCGAGGGGGAAACCTCCATTCGAGCAGCGCTCTGTTACAATAATATCCAAGGTAGGGTTCTCATACCCTCGACTGCATCTAGAGGAAGATCCTTCTAGAAGTGGAAGCTTCTATTAGGTCTTCTTACATCCGCCTTATTCTATTTTATTGAAAGGTCTTATTAATATTGACCTTTATTACATCTGAATACATTGATCCACCTATGTGCGGGTTAGGACCTTAATAGCTTCTAGAATCGTTTGAATAACAAATTGCAGGATTTCTAGATTTAGGCCTTTAGTATTTGAATTAGGTCGGTTGGTGGGAAAAGGCTTCCTAAAAGGGGGTTTGTAAGGCCCTTTGCTCGAAGAATCTTCTTTAGTTGTCCTTTTCAAATATATAACTTGATTGGACAGTTTTTGAACGACTTTCTGTAAGTTTTCTAAATATGAGCTTTCAGGTTGAGCTTTGTTTTGGGAAGGTCTAGGGAGGATTTCAATTTTCTTTTTGGACGATGAACTAGTCTCTATCTCATTGATAGTAGTGTCTTTTAAGCTAAGAATGTCTTTCTCGATCTGACTGGCCTCTTCGAAGGCTTCTAACAATGTATCTTTCTTGGATCTCTTTACCCAAATGGCTATGCTTTGATGTAAGGCTTTCGTATAATATACGATAATAAGATTCTTAGCAGGCATCGAATCTGTGGGGATTCGGTTCTTTAGTGTCAAGAACCTTTGATTAAAGTCTTTAATATTTTCTTTGGGGTTCATTCTTAAACTAGAAAGCTCCATGACTAGAACTTCAGGAGACTTTTCGTCTCTGAATTTCTCAAGGAAACAGGATTCAAATTTCTCCCATGAAACGATGGTGTGGGGCTATTGAGAAAAGTACCAAGTAGAGGCATTGCCCTCAAAGGTGTAGGGAAAAAATCTATATACTACGTCTTCGTGCTCGAAACTACGGAGTCTAATGGCTAACATAAACTTTTTGATGTGATCTTCAGCGATCTGTTTGGAGTCTGATTCAAATTTACGAAGCCATTTCTCCGGGTGCTTTGGTAAAGGATGCTAAGGCCCGGGTATGGCCACTGCATCTTGGTCGAGCCAGGGTCTGGCAGGATTGTTTGGGTTGGCCATAGGTGTGGCTGGTGTCGAAGGCTGGGATGAGGAACTGTCTTCGTCAGAAGATTCTTTTCCAGAAGAAGAAGGAGATGAAGGAGGTGGTGATGGTGGTATACCAGATCATCTTGCTGTAGGAGTGAGGATTGGATATGTACGGTTTAAAGTAAGGTCAGTGCCTCCAAGTTGTTCTCTGATATCAGAGAATTCTAATGGTTGGTTCAGAGGTCGGTTTGGTTGTCTTATATGAGCTAAGGCACTGTGCATTCTTATACAAGATTGGTGAACAATTTCTTGTATGTCACCACCCGTAGGATTTGGAGTTACTGGTTCAACTGTGATCCGTAGATCATCGTTTGATGTGGTTGTTGTTTGAGGGACAATGTTTTCGTCTGAATGACTTCTAGTCACTATAGGTGAGCGGGTAGGTGGTGGAGGAGTCTTACGACCTCCTCGTGCCATTAATAGTTTTCAGGCCCTCCTTCTAGCGCCATTTGTTGACGGGCAAAATTAACCGCTCGTCAACTGGAGGAGTGAATCTGGTCTAGGGTTCTCTAATTAACCCAAGATGTTTGGATTAATCCACTCCAATAGGTTTAGTGGCTCCGTTGTCTGATCTAAATCCTAAAGAAAGAGAAAATCAAAACTAAATAAAGTGTAATAATTAGATGAATAACAATCGCTGAGAACTATGTCTAGATCTAATATGTATTTACAGTTTAACTAACTAATATTTATAAAATAACTCTAGTTATTACATATACAATATATATACAAATACTTCTAATTCTAAGATATATATAATATATACAGAATACGAATTTTAATCTAAATCCGTGAAAATCAAACGCAAATTGATCTTTCAATAATAAAACTATTATCTAATTTTTATGATTTGTTTTCTTATAAAGGAAATCAAATATCAAACTGTCTAATTGAAAAAAGATATCACAGATAATGGAAAATGTTTTAGCTACAGGAAGTTTCTGTATTCATTAAACTAATGAAATTAAACTAGAAAACTGACCTGTTATCTCATCCACTATTTGATCAGTGTGTAGCATCCCATCTCCCTGTCTGATGAGGTAAACCCTCAGCAGAACCTACAATTGCCTCTCGTAAATGTGAAACAGTAATAATGGAATTAAAATGATATAACATAAAAGAGATACAATCACAACAATCTCATAATTTCGCAAGCAACCACATTGAGATAAATCCTGCTGTGAAAACTTGTGTATAAATGTTCAACAAATGATGAAGATAAATATCTTAATATCAAGTTTGAACAGAATGATTACTGTATGTTAAATATGGGACATAAAACATGGATAACATATAAATTTTTATCATACCAATCTGCAATAAACCACGATAGCTAAAGCAATCATAATTTAATTACAAATCGAAATAATCATAATCTGAATAATAACACGATATGGAGAAGCTAAAGCTGTGAAAAATATCATATTCTATTCAAGTCTGTAAATCAGAAATCCATAGTTTTTGCCCCAGGCAGAGATGGTTTGAAGTTTACAAAATAACATGCTTATATAGGTTCCAGGAACAAAATTTTTCCTGTTGATAACATCAAATTTGATCAAAAATGTGGGGGATGCAACTTCCCAGATTTTACTTGATACCAAAAAACTAACAGCCTAATCTATTTACTAAAAACATAAAGATGGCATGGTTGGAAGATCCCAACAGTGCTTCAAATCTCTTTGAAAATCATGAGTTCCTATTAACAAATAAAAATAAGAAGATTTTAGATATATTTTCAATTATCAAGACAAGCAATTCAAAGTTTTCTATCTAGCTACAAAATCTCATGATTATGTAGCTAGTTATAATTATAACTAGAATCATATTTTATTCAATCAAACAAAACAAACTAAAAAGTAAACTATGCAAACAAATCGTGTATCCTAAATTGAGAAAGACAGAATCATACTGAACTTTTAAAAAGATCATACCTCAAATTAAGGGATTCAAACAAATCAATTAATCTTAGAGTTTATTATTGTTGTCATTGCTTCCACGTTCTTAAAAATAACAGACCCTGTAGTTTTTAGGCATTTTTCCTTTGCTTGAGATATGGATTGGAGCTTACTATTCTCGTTTGCCAATGAATCCACCTGGTCTTTCAAGGATTTAAGCTGAGACTGTAGTAAAGGCACATCCTTGTAATACCTGTCGATCCAGGATCGACATTCATTATAGTGCGGCTGTAGAGATTGTGTATTGGCACTGATAGTATTAACAGATGGAGAATCATCCATTTGACATGTAGGTTCATCACGAAGTTTGATGCCAGGAAAAAGAGGATTGTCCTTTAGACACGGTGGTAGGTTGGTAACATAATCGTAGGGTCTGTCAGAACAAAGTCAATATGAATATGGATACTCTTCGGCCAAGAACCTTTCAATTTCTGAATCCAAATCCTCACTTACCTTAATTGTATTTTTTGTGTCTGCACAGGGATTGAGTTTGTTTTGAGAACATCGTGAAACCCAATGAGCAACACTTTTACTTTTATAATTAACATCGATGTTGCCCTTTAATTTCTTCCCTTTGGGTTTTTTAACAATCTTAGTACAACTCTTAGGATATGAATCTGGTTGAGTGTCGGGTTGAGTAGAATCAGGGTAGGTCGAGGGTTCCAAATTAGAGATAGGATCACAGGGCATGAGCGAAGGAGGAGAGATGGTAGGTTTCACAAGGTTTTCTGCGATAACAGGCTTGTCAACCTATCCCAACTCACTATTACCGAAGCCATTTCGTAACACAAAAGCATCCCAACAATCGTTGTTTAATTTCAATTGATCCATAATGATAATCTTGATTAAACCATGATGGAGTAGACTAGAATCAAAATTCTTCCTCTTAAACTGCTTTCCCATCTTGTATAGACTTCTAAGGAGGAAATAGGGCATGTTCAGTGGGAATTCAATGAATCTCATAAGAAATCGTAGGTGATACAAGAAAACAAACCCAAATATTCCTTCATAGTTAATGAACTGTTTCACAATAGCTAACAAATCATGCCATCTAGGTTTTAAATATGAGACAGACATACCTCGGTTGCAACTGGTAATTTTCCTTGAGGTGAACAACAATGACCAGGGGACCTCCTCAACCTTTGCGTTCTTGAACCACTTTTTCCCCACAACTGATAAACCATTAGTTTGGCTTATAAAATATTCATTTACCTCAAGCTACACGTCTTCTATATTTTCTCTACAACCGTCGAAATTCAATGCAAACTCTTGGGCAACTCTCATATTGAAACCACTAAAGTTTTCAATAAACAAACGCCAGTCGTTCCTTTCTAAGTCGTCTCTGGAATTGTCAAATGATAACAAGGTTTGGATGCCATTGGGCTCAATCCTCACCACAGGAGCCATGGCTAATAGAAGGGAATCAACACGGAAATTGGAGGTAGGGTTTGATAGAAAAAACACAGAGCCATAGTCCCAAGTTTCCTCAATGCAATGCAAAGACAGTTCGAAATGGTAGGCAGAAGAATTAATCACCATGCGTGGGAATGAGATCGTGAATCCCGAGGCCATATAGAGCAATAATATCACGCTGTACTTAAAATGTCACCTTGGCATATTGGTACGCATAAGGATCAGAACAGTTGAAAACCATAGTATGCATATCCATGACTTGATTACAAAGATAAATGTATCAAATAAACATTGAACCATTAAAAGTTTTATGAATCAAAACCCCATTGATATTAATCGAATACTAAATGAGTGGAGGTTTTATACTTATGTAAACAAGGCATGTTTAATACCAAGGGGTTATAAGCAAGGAAAACAATCATGTTTATAGAAAAAGATGACAATTCGATAATAGACCATATGAATAGTTTTCCTTTAATAAAAAATTGAAACAAAATGTCAATTCTAGCTGCGCGCTTTCATGCTTACAGTCATGAAAAAAAAATTCGAAAGGAAGTTGTGTAAAAAGCGACAAGTGATAAGTGTCATTGCTCGTGACGAGTAATCTGAATTTAAAGACCCTATGTAGGCAGCTTATAAAAAATAGAAATTATATTATTGCTGCCAACACACACAAACTAAAATTCATGCTCATTTCTTTTTGTATATTTCTGTGCATTGATGATAAACACACATTTTTTTTCGAAAGTTACATTTTCAGTACACTGTACCATGAGTAGTGCACCAGTGTGGTGTGTACGTATAATGCATCTTTTTATTTCCATATTAAATTTCAAAGTATTGATAGTAAGAGTGTGTTTTTTTTTTAAATTGCTTCATTCGATGCGCTATACAGTTTGAAACACATTGGTGCAGTGATGCAGGAGCATCTCAAGCGAGCCAGTGCGGAGACAACGGACAGCTGGACAAGTGCCCAACACAAATTTTGAAATTCTCTTGAAGTTAATGTGCCAATCTTAAATGAGATAATTAAGAAGGAGCGCACTTGTATAATGTAAACGGACCTTGAGCGATCCGCTCTCGTCCTTAGTAGGTAGAAGGCATTTATAGTAGTTAATGAAGGTAGATAGAATTGAATGTTATATTAGACAGTTTTAGAGCGCGAGAGGGAAACGGGATATAGACACCCTCATTGTGTTATTGTAACATATAAGAGAATAGAACAGGTAGAGGGAGATTATGCCAATTGAGAGCATAGAGCATAGAAGAGGAGAAGAAGAGAGTTGTGTAGCCGAAATCCATGTATAGAAGTTCTGAATTAATACAAGAAAGCTGTGATTCAGACTCATGGTGTTCATATATTCTCTGTGTATGTATTTTTTAATGTTATGCTCATGAATGTTTTACTCTTTCTGTCATGAAATTGCTTTTATGCTATGTATGAATGATTTCTTGTTGAATGTTTGAAATCTGAGAGAGAGAGTAAGGGAAATGAGTTTCAATTGTTTCTCTATCTGAGCAAGAATTCCTGCAAGGAGTGCAGTTGAATTGTCTGCAAGGAGTGCATTGACAAAGGGTTCAGAGGTTTGTCTCTGAAAGCTCAGGCTAGATAGATTTTGTTCTCATTTCCACAGAAGTGTAGTCAGGCACTGGAGCCATGCAAGGAGTGCACAGGTTGAGAAAAGGATTGAGAAATTGTTGTTGCAAGTGTGCGGAGAGTCGAAAAGAGTTCAGCACTTGAAGGTGTTTGAAAGTCTACCGCAAGGAGTGCGAGCAGGAGGTTTTCTGAAAGACTTAAATTCATGAGAAAGTTCAGAAGGATTTGAACCTTCAAAGGAGTCGAAGGAAGGCAAGGGGCCAAGGTACCCTCAAAATTTGAAGGAAGACGTAGTAACGTGGGACCGCAGGAGGACAAGTTTCATGGAGAGAGATACCTTGTTGAGTTTGGGTAGAGGTTCTTAGAGGAAAAAGACGGACAATTGTAATTCTCTGAGGAAAATTCGTGAAGTTCCATGGGCCATTAGATCTCACGAAGGAGTAGGGGAGTTATGGTGAGTATTCCCAAAGGTTCTAAGCTCAGGAGGAGTAGATTTATAGATCCAAGCCACAGGAGCCGCTGGATTTACCCGTGAACTTCTATTTTGGGTTTTCGTGAGTGGAAGTCCCATAATTTTTGCAACAGGACTCGCGAAATTAGGAAACACAAGGTCCCGAAGGCCGAAAGGATCGTGTGGTCCACAGAATCGGCAGGTGGACGGGTGGCGTATTAACGGTGTGAAAGTCAATTTCCGTTGACCATTTCAGGGTTTCGTGGGGTGAAGTTCCGAAATTTTTGTATTAGTATTTGCGATATCGTGAAGTCTGAAGTCCCAATGGAGTGAAAGGTCGTTGAAAGGTCAAATATTGCGAGCGCATCGGAGTTTCAGTAAATTGGGTTTTGGGAATTGAGGGAACGAGTGGCTTGACACAACGACCGCCGAAATCGCAATAAGGAGAAACCCGAAAGAGAGAGAGAAAAGGTCAGCGTTGGCTGTTTTTGGGTTTCGGATATTTGGAGACAAGGCGCTTGACCACTGGATTTGCGAAGGTGCGAAGTCCGACCTCCCGAAGTTTAAGGGGGAATTTCTCGAAGTTAGTCGTGGGTGCAGATTTCTCGAAAGGGAAATAGAAGAGCCATTGCAAAATCTCTTCGGGCCAATGTAAAGGAAAAGATCATGTTGACATGGAACTTCCAACCTGCGGGTTGAGGGGTAGAGTGCGTCATCATATTTGGTATCAGAGCCCAGAAAGGTTCTTTTCTTTCTGTAGCAGAGAAAAAGAGAATTCACCATGCCACTGAGAAGAAGGGATAGGAAAACACCTGATCCACCAGAGGATAGGGAAATGCCAAGAAGAAGAGGTAGGAAGATGACTGATCCAGCCATGGAGAGAGAGATGCGTGATCTACGAGCCAGACTCGAAGACATGTAGACAACACAGAGGTGTACAGTCCGTTTTGGGGATATTAGTGATTCCGAAAGTGAAATTGAAGTAGAACATGAAGAAGAAGAAGTTGCAGCAGAAGATGTAGCAAACGAATGTTTGATTAGGGCTATTGCAAGAATGGGTGTAAGAGCGAAAATGGACATTCCAGTTTATGAGGGAAATATGGATGCAGAGGAGATTTTAGACTGGGTTAGAGCTCTGGACACATACTTTGACTATGAAGATGTTGAAGAGGACAAGAAGGTCAAGCATGCTGTGAAAAGATTGAAGGGACATGCAACATTGTGGTGGGATGAACTACAAGCTGACATACGCTGCAAGGGAAAGCAGAAGATCAAAAGATGGGATATAATGATCGCAAAGATGAAGGTGAAATTCATCCCCACAGATTACCAAATTATTTTGTTTCGAAGAATGCAGAACTTGAGACAGAAGCTGATGACAGTGAAAGAATACACTGAAGAATTCTACAAGCTGAACCTCAGGGCAGGTCATCGGAAGATAAATGATGAAAAAGTTGCCAGATACATGAATGGCCTGAGATACGACATTCAGGATGAGATGAGCATGGTAACCATATGAATAGTGGAAGATGCTTATCATATGGCTCTAAAAGCTGAAGAGAAGTTGAGCCGAAAGCAGGGTCAAAGAGGCCGAGGTAGAAGTTAGCCCAAAGGCAAATCAGTTGCCTAGGATAAAAATCAGAAGCCCAAGGAGGACTGGAAGAAACCTCAGACTTGAACTAAGAGAGGTGGAAGCTCACAGTGAGGGCAACATACCAAATAGAGAGGAGATTATGTTGATACTAATATTTTTCCTTGTACTAGAGGTAGAGAAAGAGGAAGAGGTGGATTAATAACATGCTTCACATGTGGAAAGAATGGGCACAAGTCTTACGAGTGTCCAGATAAAAAGAAGGAGAGTGGAGAGACTCACATCACCGAAGCATAGAGGTGAGACATTGAGTAAGAATATGTTGAAGGTGGAAGATCGTTGATGATGCGAAAAGATCTTTTGACACCAGAGAAGGAGGTGGAGAGTTCAGTCCAAAGAACCAGACTTTTCCGGACTACTTGCAAAACCAAGGACAGGGTATGCAAGGTCATTGTGGATAGTGGTAGCACAGATAATCTCATTTCTACAGATATGGTAGAAAATATGGAGCTGGAGATGATTGATCATCCAAGCCCATACAGAGTTTCGTGGCTACAAAAATGACATCAGGTAATTGTCACTAAACAATGTTTAGTTGAATTTAAGATAGGAGGATATAATGATAAGATACTCTGTGATGTTATTCCCATGGATGTTTTTCATCTATTGTTGGGTAGACCATGGAAATATGACAAGAATGTGATTCATGATGGGATAATGAACACATACACCCTAGAGAAGAATGGGAGAACTCACATGTTGCTTCCAATCAAGGATAAGGAGGTGAAACCGGAAGTAAGAAACCCTGTACTTCTCATGAGTGGGAAGAAATTTTTTACAGAGGTTAAGAATAAAGAAGAACTGCAATTCATTGTGGTTAGGAAACCGAAGATTGTTTTGACCAGCACAAGAGTGGATGATTTACTAGAAGAAATTCAGGAACTGCTGGAAGAGTTCGCTGACATAGTAGTGGATGAACTACCTCATTCGTTGCCACCGATCAGAAGTGTGAGTCATCATATTGATCTCATATCAGGAGCCAATTTTCCAAACAAATCTGCATACAGATTGATGACGTAGGAGAATGAGGAGGTCAAAAGAAAAGTCCAGGATTTGTTGGACAAAGGATTGGTCAGGGAAAGCTTGAGTCCGTGTGCTGTTCCGACAGTACTCAGTCTGAAGAAAGACAGAGGCTGGAGGATGTGTAATGACTCAAGGACGATCAACAAGATAACCATTAGGTATAGATTTCCATTGCCAAGGATGGATGATCTGATGGATTACTTGAGTGGAGCAAAATTATTTTCAAAGATTGATTTGAAAAGCGGTTATCATCAAATCCGCATGAGAGAAGCTGACGAATGGAAGACAACATTCAAAACCAATGAAGGGTTGTATGAATGGCTTGTTATGTCATTTGTCTTAACAAATGCCGAGTACCTTCATGAGGTTGATGAACAAATTCCTGAGGGATTTCATCGGAAAATTTGTTATCGTATATCTGGATGACATACTGTTTTTCAGTAAAACAGTGGCAGAGCATCTGAAACATTTGACTACAGTGATGCAGAGGTTACAACAAGAGAAGCTATTGATAAACATGAAGAAATCCTTATTCATGAAGACAGAGTTCATTTACTTGGGATTTGTTATTTATGCAGATGAGATGAGGATGGATCCAGATAAGGTGGAGGTAATAAAAAATTGGCCATCACCGAAGAATATCTTTGAGGTGAGAAGTTTTCACGGATTGGCTAGTTTCTACTGAAAGTTCATCGGGAATTTCAGTGGAATTAGTGCACCGATGATGGATACAGTGAAGAAAAGACACAAGCCTTTTCATTGGATAGAAGAGGCTGAGAAGAGTTTTAATCTGTTGAAGAGGAAGATTACAGAACAACCAATTTTGGTGTTGCCGGATTTCCAAAAGACATTTCAAGTGAAATGTGATGCAAGTGGATTTGCAATAGGGGAAATCTTGAGTCAAGAGGACAGGTCGATAGCATACTTCAGTGAGAATTTGAATGAAGCGAAAGTGAAATACTCCACTTATGGTAAGGAGTTTTATGCTATTATACAGGCATTAAAGAAATGGAGACATTACTTGATCCCGAAAGAGTTTGTCTTGTATAGTGACAATCATGCATTGCAATTTGTGGCTCAATAGGAAAAGTTGAATCAAAGACATGTTAAATGGGTTCAATATATGAATAATTTCACTTTTGTGATTAAACACATTTATGGTACTGCTAACAAAGTTGTTGATGCTTTGAGCAGGAAGTGTTTGCTATTGCAGTAGTTCAAAATCAAAACATTGGGTTTTGATGATCTCAGGGACATGTACAAGGATGATCCAGATTTCAAGGAGGCGTATGAAGCAGCTGAGAATCCAATTCTCAGAGATAGAAGCCAATGGACAAAATACATGATCCAGGAAGGATTACTGTTTAAAGGTAATCAACTTTGTATTCCAAAATGCTCCATGAGGGAGAATTTGCTGAAGGAGAAACACAATGGAGGATTGGCATGACACTTTGGTCATGACAAGACGTTCGCAAAATTGAATGAGTCATATTTTTGGCCGAGAATGTGAGAATACATCAAGAGATTCATGGACAGATGCAGAATTTTCCAGCATTCGAAGGGAAGGAAACATAATGCAGGGTTCTATCAACCATTTCCCATACCTGAGAGGCCATGGGATGAAGTTAGCATGGATTTCATATTGGGGTTGCTAAGAACACAAAGAGGTTTTGACTAAATATTTGTGGTGGTGGATAGATTTTCCAAGATGGAACACTTCATTCCATGTCAGAAGACCAGTGACGCAACTCACATTGCGAATCTGTTTTTCAAAGAATTCATTCGACTTCACAGCTTACCAAAGAGCATAGTTTAAGATCGAGACACTAAGTTCATAGGACACTTTTGGAGGACCTTATGGAAGAAGCTGGGAACTAACTTGTCATTTATTTTGGCTTATCATCCTCATACGGATGGACAGACAGAGGTGGTGAAGAAAAGTTAGGGAGACTTGCTGAGAAGCCTGGTGACAGAACACCACAGCCAGTGGGACAACATATTACCACAGACAGAATTTTCTTATAACGACTCAGTTAACAGAAGCACGGGGTAGAGTCCATTTCAGATTTTCTATGGAATGCAGCCGAGAGGAATTTCTGAGCTGAGAGATTCAGAACAGACTATGATTAGGAGTGCTAGTGTAGAAAATTTCGCAGAGGCGATGAAGGAACTTCACAGCCAGGTGAAGGAGCGTTTACAGAATTCGAGCTAGGAATATAAGCGCAGAGCAGATCAACACAGGAGAGAACTTCAATTTGAGGTTGGTGATTTTATCATGGCACATTTGAGACAGGAAAGGTTCCTGAGAGGAACATATAATAAACTGAAGATGAAGAAAATCAGACCGTACAAAATCTTAAAGAAATTTGGGACAAATGCTTACGAGATTGAATTACCTGATGGGATCGGAATTTCTCTAATATTCAATATCTCATATTTGTACCCATATAAAGATGAGGAAACATAGACAGGAACTGAACAACCAGGGGTCCAATGGACAAAACAGATGCCAGTTGCAGAAAATCCGTAGATGGAGTGCATACTCGACAAAAGAGTGAGAAAAAAGACTAAGCGAAAGCAATACTTTGAGTATTTGGTCAAATGGAAGGGCCATCTAGTTGAAGATGCCAGCTAGGAGAACGAAGCAGAGATCCATAGGCATGGACAGACCATACGTAATCTCATGGAAAACATCCCATGAAAATTTTCAAGCGAGGGAGTATGATGTAGGAGCATCTCAAGCGAGCCAGCGCGGAGACAACGGACAGCTAGACAAGCGCCCATCGTAAATTTTGAAATTCTCTTGAAGTTAATGTGCCAATATTAAATGAGATAATTAAGAAGGAGCACATTTGTATAATGTAAATGGACCTTGAGCGATCTGCTCTCGTCCTTAGTAGGTAGAAGTCATTTATAGTAGTTAATGAAGGTAGATTGAATTGAATGTTAGATTAGATAGTTTTAGAGAGCGAGAGGGAAACGAGATATAGACACCCTCATTGTGTAATTGTAACATAGAAGAGAATAGAACAGGTAGAGGGATATTATGCCAATTGAGATCATAGAGCATAGAAGAGGAGAAGAAGAGAGTTGTGTAGCCAAACTCCATGTATAGAAGTTCTGAATTAATACAAGAAAGTTGTGATTCAGACTCATGGTGTTCATATATTGTCTATGTATGAATTTTTGAATGTTATGCTCATGAATGTTTTACTCTTTCTGTCATGCAATTGATTTTATGCTATGTATGAATGATTTCTTGTTGAATGTTTTAAATCTGAGAGAGAGAGAGTAAGGGAAATGAGTTTCAATTGTTTCTCTATCTGAGCAAGAATTCCTGCAAGGAGTGCAGTTGAATTGTCCACATGGAGTGCGTTGACAAAGGGTTCAGAGGTTTGTCTCTGAAATCTCAGGCTAGATAGATTTTGTTCTCATTTCCACAGAAGTGTAGTCAGGCACTAGAGCCGTGCAAGGAGTGCACAGGACGAGTAAAGTCCCAGAGTTGCGAACTTGAGCAAAGGATTGAGAGACTGTTGTTGCAGGTGTGCACAGAGTCGAAAAGAGTTCAACATTTGAAGGTGTTTGAAAGTCTACCGCAAGGAGTGCGAGCATGAGGTTTTTTTAAAGGTTTAAAGTCGTGAGAAAGTTCAGAAGGATTTGAACGTTCAAAGGATTCGAAGGAAGGCAAGGGGCCAAGGTACCCTAAAAATTTGAAGGAAGGCATAGCAATGTGGGACCACAGGAGGACAAGTTCCACGGAGAGAGATACCTTGTTGAGTTTGGGCAGAGGTTCTTAGAGGAAAAAGACGGACGGTCGGAATTCTCTGAAGAGAATTTGCGAAGTCTCATGGGATGTTAGATCTCATGAAGGAGCAGGGGAGTTACGGTGAGTATTCCCAAATTTTCTAAGCTCAGGAGGAGTAGAGCCATAGATCCAAGCCACAGGAGCCATTGGATTTACCCGTGAACTTCTATTTCGGTTTTTCGCGAGTGGAAGTCCTGTAATTTTGGCAACAGGACTTACAAAATCATGAAACATGAATTCTCGAAGGCCGAAAGGATCCTGTGAGCCATAGAATCGGCAGGTGGACATGTGGCGTATTAACGGTGCGGAAGTCAATTTCCATTGACCATTTCGGGGTTTCGTTGGGTGAAGTTCCAAACTTTTTGTATTAGGATTTGCGATATCACGAAGTCCGAAGTCCCAATGGATTGAAAGGYTGTTGAAAGGTCAAAGCTTGTGAGCGCATTAGAGTTTTAGTAAATCGGGTTTCAGGAATCACAGGAACGAGTGGCTTGACACTGCGACCGCTGAAATCGTGATAAGAAGAAACCCGAAAGAGAGAGAGAAAAGGTCAGCGTTGGTTGTTTTCGAGTTCCAGAGATTTGGAGACAAGGCGCTTAACCACTGGATTCGCGAAGGTGCGAAGTCTGACCTCCCGAAGTTTAAGGGGGAATTTCTCGAATTTAGTTGTGGGTGCATATTTCCTGAAAGGGAAATAGAAGAGCCATTGCAAAATCTCTTCGGGACAGTGTAAAGGAAAAGATCCTATTGACGTGGACCTTCCAACCTGCGGGTTGAGGGGTAGCATGCGTCATCATGCAGTGTGTAATTAATAACTTACAGAGGATGTTGTAAGTAGTAACGCACCATAAGACAGTTAAATTTGAAATTTATGTAAATGAAAACATCTGCATTTAAATTTTACGAAGGTTTTTCTTTGTGCAGGAAATAATGGATCTCAGTCTTCAGTTCTTCTCTCAATTAACAACACCGTTATGTTTGGTTTATACATATGTACCGATGTGCCTTTATATTATGAAGCACACCATCAAGTTATAAACGTGATTGAATTTATTTTTGAAGTTAGATTATTCTATACTACCCAAGATGATGGTTTTGCTTCAAATGCGGGAAAAAATGAATTATAATATTAAATGGCCAATTATTCAAAATCCATCTCATTTTGTATCATTGGATGTCCTTCAAGTTCTCTCACGCCGATTGCAATATGTCAATATTTTATTGATAATTTATTTATCTCATTGAATTTATGTTATGTATGCATGTGTAGCTAAATAATTGTACATTGAATTTCACAAGATCAAGATTCAATATTGGGTTCATATGTGCAATATATTGACGTAGTCTAAAATTTACACAAGCTCTTATAGGGAGAAATACACCACAAGCATATGTTTAATGAAAATGGAAAATTATTTACCCTACCAATCCTAACATGCCATCTTCCCGCAACCATCTCGGGTCAACAGTATTACACAATGAGTTGGATATGTTTTATGTAGACAACCCCATAGGGCATAAGAAAAATATGATTGAGTGATTCTATTTTTCGATTTTTGATGGAACTAATGTAAATGTATTGTTTAATTTGAATTTTTTTTATAAAGTGGTTGGTTTCATGTTTATTGTTGGGAAAAAAATGTCCATGCTTCTAATAAGTGTTAGGTATAATGTTTGAACATATTAAAAGCATCGTGTTACTATTATTATTGATGTATTATTCAATATTTTTACAATTAGGATTATGATGGAGATCAACCTATCCACCAACTACTGTTTCACCCCACTACGATGTCAATTCACAATCTTGTTGCTAAAGAAAAACTATTTAGATAGGAAGCATATAGAGAATGGATGAAACAACCACATTTTCAATTCTCACTATCTCATGAGTCACCAATTCAAAACCTCGACAGTAATACTAGTTCTTCACATGTTGGGGATGAAGGAAATGATATATAGTTTTGTATGGATGTTTTCTTTCTAGATACCCAAGCCATGGAGGGAATGTTGTTAGATGCATTCTAGAAAAAATGAACTAGGGGATGTCGTTGATGTCGTAGATACCTTCTATGAAATCCTGAAACCTTCTTCCACCACCCCTCTATTTGGTTGAGTATAGGGGTCTGCAAACTATACCCAACTAGAGACAACAATGTTACTCTACAACTTGAAATAAATGTATGGTATGTTAGAAAAATGTTTCTCGACACTTTTGAGGTAAATAACCATTAAGTCCCCTAATGTTTTAAGGAATCTTGTCACACAATGAAGGAATAAAATGGTTGATTTTATTCATGGTTAATGATAGTGTACATTTTTGTTTCCCACTAATTTTAGGTTACTCAAAGATAAGGTACTTCAGAGTGATAATATCTTTCCAGATAGTTGCACAAAGGCAAAGAAAATGCTGAAAATGTTGGGTGTTGAGTACATATCATATCACACATGTCTAAATGATTGTATTCTATATATAAAAGAATATTTGGATAAAGATATATTTCCATAATTTGGACATGATAGGTACCATAAATAAAAAAACAAGGCTAAGGCACATGGTCCTCCTCATACGATATTGAGGAACATGCCTATAGTTCCAAGGATTCATAAAATCTTTCATTGCAAAGAATTAGCCATGTTGCAAGGGTGGCATGCCTCACATAGAAGTGATCCATGAGTTATGTGAATTCCAAAAAATTCAATAGCCATGAAGCATATAGAGGATACATGGATCGATAAATTCAATGATGAAGTACAGAGCATATGATTAAGCATATTTATGGATGAAGTTAACCCATATTCCCTCCAAAACGCCAACTATTATGCTTGGCTAGTGGTAGTGTTCAATAACAATACCCCCCCATGGTTGTCTATGAAGAATGAACATCTTATGATATCTCTTATAGCCCTGGGTAGAAGAAAATTGAAGAGAATGGATGTCTACCTCCAACCACTGATTGATGAATTTAAGCAATTCTGGGAAGGGATACATGTATATGATGTATAAATACCCATCCCAATGGAGAGGCATTTTATGTTGTATGGTATATGTGCATACACCATGCACGATTATCTAGGACTAGGGGTTTTCTATGGTAAGAATGTTCATTGATTTGTTTATATATTTAGTTTTATTTGGCATACTTCATTTAGTGAAACTATAGTTTTGACACTAACATGCTATGCATATGATTGTTGGAGTAGGTTATTATGGGGAAATGTGCAGCAATTTTGGAAGAAAATTAGAAGTGGGACCAAAATAGGAGTGCACGCTAGAAGATAAGGAAAAGTAGTGCACCAAAAAGAAGGAAAAGTAGAATGGAAAACAATAAGGGAAAGCAGTGTGAGGAAGAGGAATTTCAAAGGAAGGAAGGAGGATAGCTCTATGAGGAAAAAATTAGATCATGGACCAGTTGTGCACAAGAGGTTGTAATAAAGACAAACTTAATCCACTTAGGGTTAGGGTTTTGGTCATGATGAAATGGGTTTAACCCACTTTTTGTAGTATAAATAGACATTGTAAGAGTTGAGAAGATATAATATCTTAGATCATAGTATCATGGTTTTGATTCATTTTGAGTCACATATACTAGTGTTGAGAGCTTTGGAGCTATTATTGAGTCAGTTTTGGAGATGATTTTGTTTTTGAGTTGTAAGTGAGGGTCAGATTGCAAGTTGTAGAGCTTGGTGCGATACTATTTAGCCTCACCATTACCAAACTTAGTATGTAATGTGTGAAACACAATGACTTGTTGAAGATGAATAAAAAAGAAGATATTGTCAGATCTTTGTGGATGTATCCCAAGGGGGTGAACCACGGTAAAATATTGGGTCATTTTTTGGAATGTTTCTTTTATATGATTTATGGTGATTGAATTAATCTATTAGAGTTAGAATGCAACACGCACTAGATCAATTATGTTATTTTACTGCAAAATTAATCTTAATAAATGAATATGGTTATAAGTATGGTAGGTCTGATGAATGTTGAAGTAGAAGAATATTCCTAATATCCCCATGAGCAACATTTTTACACATATTTTTGTCATTCCTATGACTGTTAATGATGTAAACCTATATGTTGCCTTTAGAGGGGTCAGTGGCCTGAATTCCTGAAGAAAGAAGGGAGAAGAAATTTTATTGAGAGAAAAAGTTGTATTTTCCTTTGTAAAAACCCTATTAAGTAAGATTTTCACAGGTTTCACTATACACAGGGTGCGGAAATGCCTGATTTCTACACCTTTCCCTATAGCTAGGTTATAGAGTTTCCACAGGTTGCTCTATAGCTAGGGTGCGGAAATTCCTGTATGTGGGAAAAATGAGCATCTTCTCGATGCTTCTAGAAGGAGAAGCTTCTATGGTGAGGTGGTCTCTGAACGGTTTGGATATTACTATCTTTCATGATTTAGTGGGATCATCCTAACCTCTTGACCTTATCCTCTTCATCTTATAAAAGGAGAGGAGCTCTCATGGAGAAAGTTAGCTTGGAAAAGATTGAAAATTTGGCTTGAGATTGTTAGCTTGGTTGGATTGGCTTTAAGATTTTCTTTGTCAAGATAGATTGTGAGTAACTATCAGATCCTTGGTATCAGAATCCTTATAGCAAGAAGTGTGTGGGAATCAAGGAGCTGTTGGAAGGAACCTAACAATATCAAGGCATTTGGTTGTATCTTTCTTCCACATTCTTTAATACATATATACTTTTCTTTCCTATATGAATGTTATTTGTCCATATTGTATGATTCCTTGATCACGTACATAGTTTCATATCAAATAGACTATGTTATTCTTGTATTCATTGGCTTGTGTCCCTTTCTATATATTTCTCCCTAATCCTTACGATGGAGCTTGGATTGCATTGGTGAAGTCAGATCTTTGATATTTAAAAGGTATGTTCTAGATCCATTTCTCATCTGATAATTGAAATCTAAGGAAAGAGTAGTGTATTGTATTTTTTTGTTTCAGTTTTGTAGTGAATCTAGGGGGATTGATTTGTGTCCGCACTTAAAAATTAGCCCGATAACAAACATCCCTTCCATGAATGTAGAAATCTGGGTCCTGCAGTCACCCATAAGACATTTCAGGTGAGACTACATTGTGCACTATGTGTGCAGTATTTCCTTCTGGTCTCTAGAAGGGATGATGGTTTCTAGGGTTTTGTAGGAGAACTAAGGTAGAACCCGAGTTAGCCCATACATCCAAAAAATGGTATATCATTATAGAGAAAGAATATTTAACCAAATGGGTTGAAGAAACAATAGTGAAAGATTGCAACACACTTCTTATTTGAAAAAGTAGTCACAAGATTTGGATGCCCTAGAGTTCTGATGAGTGATCAAGGGACTCATTTGATCAATAATATTATCCACTCAATGAATGAATAATTCGAGATACATAATTATAATAACACTCCTTACCATCCTCAGGCTAATGGAAGAGTGGAAACATTTAACAAGATATTGGAGAATGCCTTAACCAAGATTTGTAATTTGAACATGGATGATTGGGATTTGAAGATACCAACAATGTTATGGGCTTATAGAACTACATGTAATAATATTACAGGGAAGACACCTTTAATATTATTTTATGGAAAGGAAGAAACAATTTATATAGAGTATTTGATACCTAGTTTGTGCATTGTAGCCATTACAAACATGACATAAAGAGGTGCATTACATAAATATTGACTCAACCTAGGGAATGAAAGCAAAGGACAAATCTTGGAATGATTGGAACATTAAGAAGAAGGAATTTAAGGAAGGATATCTAGTTCTAATCTATGATAGTAAACATTTGCAACACCTAGGGAAGTTCAAGATGCATTATCTAGGGCCATATGAGATCAAGTATGTCATAGATGGAGGTGATGTGCAGATGCAGGATTTAACAGGCAAGGAAATGCAAGGATTGGTGAATGGTAGTCGAATTAAATTGTATAGGGAAATTCAACCTACTAAACCTCATTCGATGTCGTGCAGAGAATTAGAGTTATACATAGTGTAAATAGTAGGAGTTAAAAGAAGAAAAAGAAAAGAAAAAAATAGAAAAAGAAGAAAAAGGAAAAAAACACTGGAAAAATAAGAAAAAGAAAAAGAAAAATGTAGTAGATGGATAAGTGGTAGACAGATAGTTGGAGGATACAAGAAAAAATAGAATCTAGTAAGTGGTATAAAAAAACCTTAAGACATTGCATGACCGAAAAAGGTGACCACAATGCAACAAGAAAAGAAAGAAGTCAGAAAAAGAAACATTGGTGACCGTCAAAGTAAGGAGCATTTATGAAAGAGTTTATAAAAGGAGAAAAGCACGAAAGGGTAAACACTTGATGTGATTTTGAGAAAAAAGGAGCAACAGAGCAAACATGGTGTGATTGTTTGAGAATTTTTGAAGAGTCCAACCTATATTTACAACAAGTTTTACTTGAGCTAGAACAATAACACCACCAAAGTTCGGAGCACCCATTCAGTTCACAAGAAGGACAAGAAGCACCAAAAAAGAGCCAAAACCAATGGAGCATGTGATAAGAGTGGTATATGTTGATGATACCTCTTCACCAATGAGTGATTCAGTTATTCTGATGCTTATCGAGGACGAGAACCCACATGAAGAAGAAACGGAGATAAACTAGACAGAAGAAGGTCGAAACCCTAGCACAGAAGGAAAACTTAACACAACAAAACCAAGAGTGGTGCACACACATGGGGAACCAAATGAAGAAGAATATGAGAATATATAATCAGATGAACCTAAGGTATCACATAACCCTAGGATAGAAAACCCCCTAGAGGTTGAGGATATGACAAATAAACAAGACAATGACGTAGATGAGGACATAGAGGAAGAAATTAAAAACAAGACAACAAGTCCATCCAACAAGGAAAAAAATCCAATAGTAACAATAACACACACATAGAAACATGTTTCGTTTTCATTTCCCCAAATTCTAGAAGAAATAATTGATGTAGAGGACATGTTCGGGTGTTTTCCCAAACTGAATTAGGTAGATCACAATGTTACAGAGGTGGCTAGGTTTCTTGAGATTGCGTGGGAAATTTATATGGAGAAAAAAGGGATAATATCATTAGGAGCTCTAATATTACAACCCAAATAGTGGATTACAATTTACAAGGTTGCATAATACAAGAATAATGAATTTTTTGTAAATGCCACACTTCGGTAGGGGGAAGTATGTCAATTCCTGCATGAAGCATCTACTGGTGAGAGTAAATGGAGATTTTTTGTGGATGGAAAAACCTATCACATTTGATGTAGACCTAATTGCAAATATTATAGGGCTTCCAATAGATGGAGTGAAGACATAACAATACTTAGATGACAAGACGAAGGAAAAGACACTTGCAGAAGAAGTAAAAGCTCATTTTCACACTGACAGGGGAAATAGAGCCATGGTTATTAAAAATATAAATGAAACAACCACAATATTCACACAGAGTTGATGTCTTGCAAGATAATAAGTAAATGTCACAAGGAAGAGGCACCAGTAGGAGTGGTAGCAGTAGTCGGGCAGTGCGTGAAGGGGATAGTACTTAGTTGTGCACCATACTTGTTGAACCTATTTTTGGAGGATTGCAGATATGTGCAGGATTCTAGGACAGAGTTCCATTATCCTTGGATGCTCATTTTGATAGTCTTAGTGGCATGGGAAGAACTAAAATACTCATCCTTCCATGACAGGAGAGGAACGTGTCACACAACAAGGTATATAACCTTGTGGCACAAATCATATCCTATGCAGAGGAAAGATAATTCCAAATTTTTTGGCATGTATCTTGAGTATATGAAAGAAAATATAACATACACATGGAGGATATCACTAGGAGTGGTGAAGGAGAATGAAGGGATACAAAATTTCAAAGAATACAGACACAACATGTGGATACAAGCAAGGAGAGATCCCAAGAAGAAATGTTTGAAGATGAAATACTCTATCACAGTAGAATAAGTACAATGGGTGATAGGGGAGTGGTAAGATCAATGGAAGGTGCCAGTGGCTAACAAGAAAGGAACTAAGGGTAAGGAACAAGCAAGAACTGAACAATTAAGTAGTCCAACAACAAATACAAGGAAAGAATCATAGTGCACTCAACCAACAAAAAATAGAGCGACATTAAAGAAGCAGAGGAAGACAGAAACAATATATATGGCCTGAGTACTAGAAACTAAGCATGCAGAAGGAACAAATAGGGAAGATCATACAAATAATAAAAACCATAGCTAAAAGGAAGGAAGTGGAGACCTACCAAGGGTAAAGAACCTCGTTCATATAAAGACAACACTAAAAATAACATCAGTGACAAAGATAGAAGGAAAGAACACGAATATGAGGGTGCACAAGGAGACCCCTCAACTTACAATAACTGAGGATGATGCAGAATTGATGGAAGAAAAAGTGCACGATCGAGGAGAAGAAGCATTATACATCGCAGAGTCAGAAAGATAAGAATTAATGAAAATTTTTATTGAGGTTAAAGAAGTTTTGGAAATCCTATATATCAATGTAGCACAACAAAAAGGTACAACGTAGTAGGATAAAACCCATGAAGAAAAGGAGACAATACATACAAAAACAATGGGAAGAGATACTTCCAAATCAACCAAGGTATGCTGCAAATAGTCAAGGATGGAGGGAAAAACCCCTTAAAGGATACAGAGTAGTTGGAATTGGTGTTTTCCAATATTCCAACCAAGTCATTATACAAGCTACATATTAGTTTTTCACATGAAGTTCAATCAAGGGTCGGGACATATGCGATGAACTTGGAGACATACAGTGTGGTAAAGGAGATACTGGAGATAGACCTCAAACAAGTGCATATTGAGAAGTACGAATAAAATCAACACATGGAGAAAACAAAATAAAGGATTGAGGAAGTCTTTAATACTATCCCAGACAACGCATAAGAAAAGGAGTTAACCACATAAGAGAATATCCAAGAGATAACACGGGATATGGAAAATTATAGACAGGAAATCACAGACCTGACAGAGAAGGTGATCCCTAGCACTCCACCAAAGATAAAAGAAAAAAGGGAACAATAGGCTCTATAATACACATAAAACATTGAAGGGGAGATTAACATAATGGATTAATTTTACAGCATTGCAATGCAAATGTGGATAGAATTGCAAGAATATGAAAAGATTCAAGAATTAGAAGAAAAGGAGGGAAACATAAACACTGTAGTACAATACTTGAACAACCGACATAAAAATATGGCTACATTATATAATATTATGAGTGCACAGGAGATGAAGAACCTACAATTGAGGTTTAGGGTTTAGGATTTAGGGTTTAGGGTCAATCCAGATGGAGAAGCAGTTGAGGTAGGATCAATTGGAGCCATTGTAGGAAGGGGAAAAAAAAATCATTATATATTTGGAAGCAACAAAGAGAAGAATATAATAGCTACACTTGGAGAGTGTATAAGTGTTGAAGGAACACATTACAACGTAGTTGGTAGAAAATATTATATAAAGGAGTGCATAGGAAAAAGAAGAAGTACAATATTTGATAGGAAGATTTCAGGCACTGAAGAAGTCGGTGCAGAAGGAAAACACTACCTGAGTGGCTTGGGACGAGCCACAGGTAAGTGTTGGGGGCATGTTGGAGAAGGATATTTTAGGGAAATGCATAGTATTTTTGGAAGACAATTAGAAGTGGGAATATAATAGGAGCACGTGCCAAATGATAATGAAAATAAGTGCACCAAAAGGAAGGAATAATAGCACACTGGAAAATAAGGCAAAGCAACGTGAGGAACAGGAAATTCAAAGGCAGAAAGAAGGACAACATGATGAGGAAACAGTTGGATAATGGACCAGCCATGCAGAGGAGGTTCACAAACCTAACCCACTTAGGGTTAGGGTTTTGGTCATTATGTAATGGGTTTAACCCACTTTTTTTAGTATAAATACAGATTGCAAGGTCCGAGGAGATATAATATCTTAGATCATCATATCATGGTTTTGATGAGTTTTCAGTCGCAGATACTATTTTTGAGAGTTGTGGAGCTATTGTTGAGTCAGTTTTGGAGATTATTATGTTTTTGAGTTGTAACTAAGGGTGAGGTCACAAGATGTGGAACTTGGTGCGACACCGGTCAACCTCACCATCACCAAACTTAGCATGTAATGTGCGCAGTGTAATGATTTGTTGAAGATTAATAAAGAAGCATATATTTCCATATCTTTGTGGATGTAGCCTAGGGGGGGTGAACCATGATAAAATATTGTGTCATTGTGTGGAATGTTTCTTTTATATTATTCATGATGAATGAATAAATGATTGAATGAATTTGTTAGAGTTAGAATGCAACACGCACTGGATCAATTATGTTATTTTACTACATAATGAATCTTAATGAATGAATATGGTTATAAGTATGGTAGGTATGATTAATATTGAAGTAGAATAGTATGCCTAACATCCCCATGAGAAACATCCCTTCCATGACTGCAGACATCTGGGTCTTGTAGTCACCCATAATAAATCTTAGGTGAGACTACATTGTGCACTCTGTGTGCAGTGTTGCCTTCTGGTCTCCAGAAGGAACGATGGTTTGTAGGGTTTTATGGAGAAATAAGGTAGAACCCAGGTCATCCCCTGGATGTAAATGTTTTGGACCTTCCATAAAGGCTAGGTGGTTTGACCACCCACTAAAGTTAGTGTGTTACTATTCGAGGATATTCCTCCTAGAAGACTAGCCTTATAGAAGAGTTGCATATTCTTTTAATGGTAAACAAGAGAGAACCCAAAGACTTGAAATAATGAAACCAATAGATTGGAAAAGGGAATATGGCACAAAGAAAAATAAGGAAATGGTAGAATTGTTTAATTAAGATGGGAACCTATGTTCGATGATCCTAAACTTTTTGACACCTATGTTGAGAAAATTCCCATTGACATGAAAAGGAATTTTTTTTTTTATGAGATTCCATATTGGGAGCATATTAAGACTCACCACTTAATATATCCCATGCATATATTCAAAAATGTTTCATTGTGTTTACGAAGGCACATATTATGGAGGCACATTGGTTGTCAAGAGAGATCATATTACTTCAAATACTAAAAATGCAAGATACCAGATATATGAAATATGCAGAACAAAAATAAAATGCTAGAAATGGCAGAATAACAGTAAAATATCTAGCATAATCTTCACAATACACAGAAATGATATATGAAATAGCAATAGAAAAACACTTTGATTCAAAAAGCAATGTTCACAGGCCTCTTTGAGGGGGAAACCTCCAGTTGAGTAGCGCTCTGTTACAATAATCTCCAAGCTAGGGTTTTCATACCCTCGACCCTTATTTATACTAAATATGTCTATTAAGAGAAGCATCTAGAGGAAGATCCTTCTAGAAGCGAAAGCTTCTAT
>SNQJ01S0071413.1:2059-13426 GCA_010110895.2 Picea sitchensis | reverse complement strand
TTTATATGGGTTGACTCTAAGATGTTTCTTCACCATAGAAGGGGATTTTTTTATGTTGACATCACATGACCATTTGAACCTTCTAAGGGTATGTATGTTGAATACATTATTATTCTTATATACTGATGCCAGTAAAAATATGTTATGCACTCACAATTGTATGGAAATTAATGATGCACGTGTCTGTTTTCTAGGGTCACTATCATTTGCTCGTGCATGGTTGTGTGAACCATGACTTCCCCTAGGACTTGCGGCATGTCATATCAAAATTATTTTCATTTGTACATTGGATCACATCAAGGGAGATTCATATGGATATCATTCCATGGTAGTGTCGAGATATAGTTGAGATTGTTTGTATGTTTGAGAAGGAACTACCCATGATTTTTATGGACTTGCAATTCCATGTTCTAATTCACCTACCTAATGAGGTTGAATTAACTTGTGTTCTCTCATGTTGTTGGATGTTCTTCTTAGAGAGGAGCATAAAAAATTGAATGGTTTTGTTCAACATAGGGAAAATCTAGAGTGCTCTATGGTAGAGGCGTACATAGTATACGAGTAATTTTATTATGCAAGTGAGTACATCAAGAAAAATGATGACACAACAGGGGAAATCGTTTGGGACAAACATGAATATGAGGGAAAAAGGGATGTGATAAAGAGTAAGTAAATTATATTTTCTCAATTTAGTATAGATATTTTTTTTACATTCAAGTTGATGATATATATTTCAACCCATGGTACTTGTTCTAAATTATTTTATACATCAACAAATTTAGAAATTTTTATGCCATCAATAAAGTCACTCTTTAAGTTGATAACACACATTTGATCCAAAGCTATTTGTTTTGAATTTTTGTATACATCAATGAATTTAGAAATTGATTCCATCAATAAATTCAATCTTTACAACATGAAGGAAACACGACCATGGGTTGCATTATATCAAGAGAAAAGAAGGAAATGGGACAGTGAAAAGAAAACATTCATGTAGTTGATAGGTAGAAGAATGCCTTATCCTAATTATTTAAAAGAATATATGCCAAAAATATGTCCCAACAGTTGGGTGGCTAACTATATACAATAGAAATATGAGATGTCCAATTGTAACCCACGTGGAGAAGTTCTAGATGCACTAAACAGAGGGATTGGATGTAGCAACTTTGTAATAACCTCTCTGAGTACCATGCTCTATTTATAATATTGCACATTTGAATTGCAACACATATTATGTTTTTATTAATGCTTATATTATTAGACATATGCCATCATCCTTTGTTTCCATTTTTACAAGTGCATTTTTTCCCGTCTATATGCGCATATGGACATCCATTTTACACTAAGTATTCTGATGATGGACACATCACACAATATTTTGTAGTGGAGGTCTAGTTTCACCAATCTATTCATGCTAGCCACCATGATCAAAACCTAATAGAGGAGAAGTTATGTTACATTGGAAAGATACAAGATATCGTGCGAGTGGAATTCTCATCATTTCAATGTGTTATTTTTTGTTGCAAGTGGTGGGATACCCTCAAATGGATAAATGCAAATGAATATCATGATAGTGGTCTAATATGCATTAAATCTAAAAAAATGTGGGTTGAAAGTAAGGAGCCTTATTTTTTCCAAAACATTGCAACCAAGTGTTTTTTAACCCAGATGTGTTGGATGGGGATTGTTGGGTCGTACTGAGATATGATTCGAGATCTAAACATATTTTTGAGAATAACAATGTTACACTATCAAGCAAGGAAGAGAATCATGGTCATGGAAATGAAGACCGATTTGCAAATGATTTGTTTGGACATTTATATTGTGGATGTGTCATTTTATTATGGGTAGCTATAATGGACAATTATGTTCGATATGAAAATTTAACAACCATTTACAACCACCATATTGAAAACACATTAAATAGTACAAGCATAAGATGTGGTTTTGATATACTTTTATTGTCATATTTATTGTTTATTATAAAACATTTATGTTGTATTGTATTAAAATATGTTTATGTTAACCTTTGAATTACTAAGCATTAATTGAGACATCACAAATTTGGTGACATACAATAGGAAGTATTTATTTTAAATTATATTTTATTTAACAAAAACAAAATATATCAAACAATATTCAAACTTCAAAATTTTAATTGTTTGAAAAAATCAGAATTCAAATAAATATATATTTACTTTGATGGAACTTTTAAGGACAATTCAAAAAAAAAAACTTTGTGCAACAACTATGAGTTTTGGAATCACACGTGAGGTGTTGGCATTAACAACTTTGATGGCATTCCCCACCTTAACTAGTGCAACTATCATAGTCTTCACCTATTTTAGTCCATCCTTTAGTTTTATAATCATATAAACTTATATTAATCATTATTTTTACATTCTCCTCAAAATAAGTATCTATATATGAAGGAAATAGATATTATAAAAGAGTGGCTTTATGGACCCTAGTCAGAATTAACGAACATTTTAATGATCCATACTTATATAAAAGTATAGAATCCTTTGACAATTTTACTAATTCTTATAGTACTAATTATAAAATGTTGGGTGATATTAACTTTTAATAGAAGATTCGTAAAATTTGTATTAGAGTAAAAAATTGTGAAACCATTTCATTGACAGTGTATAGATCAAAATTTAATATTATTCTCTTTATTTTGTATTTTTAATTTAATTGAATAAATTTCATATATTATCATAGTTGGATAATATAAATTAATAAAATATAATAATTGTGATTTTAGTAAAAACTTATATTATAACTATGTCTTGTAATCTTTGAATAATAAAAAATACAAAAATAACAGTAATATTACATCATATTAATTATTATTAGTGAATAATTATGTTATAATGTTATTAATTTTTTTTGTAAGTAAGAAGGTTTGTATTTCTTGCTATGAAAGTCGGTTACAAATAACTATTTTGTTCACCAGAGACAAAGCCACCACCCTGGGAAGCCGACTCTATACTAGTGGATTTATCATGCCTATTATTACATGTGTCCATACTTAATTAAAAATAATAATAATAGATACAAAATGGGAGCTCAGACCTAGCTTAGACTTCCTTAAACTTAGACATCTAAGAACTAAAACATAAAACATGGTAACCATTAGACAGAGTGACCTTTGGTGGCTAGAGGGAGGAGAATGGGCTTCGTTGCATCAACCGTTGAGAGTGATGGAGATTCCTCCTGCTACTTTTTTGTATCCATATCTAGAGAGAAACTTCATTCCAGCAGCTCCAAGAGAAAATGCACATCCTGAACCTTGTTGCGAAGCTCGAAAATCAATTGTTGAGTGTTAGACATAGCCTCATAAATTTTCTAGGAATTCTCTTCATTCATAGTTTTTTTTTTATCAATGAAGGTGGCCTCTAATGGGCACCCATCAACTAACTGTGAAGAGGTGGAAGTCTGATATCCTTGTGAAGGGTCATAATATTGGATAGTTTGTGGGTTGTTTGAAGAAGTCCATCCTGGTAGAAATTTTGGGGCATTACCCAGAGACCTTCCTTTCCTATCAAACCATTCAATTTTTCATCCCCACCCAGAGGGAGTGTGGTCATTGTCATGTTGTTGAGACAAGCCCTATGAAGG
Organism: Picea sitchensis; assembly: GCA_010110895.2. Taxonomy (NCBI): domain Eukaryota; kingdom Viridiplantae; phylum Streptophyta; class Pinopsida; order Pinales; family Pinaceae; genus Picea; species Picea sitchensis. The sequence goes on along the minus strand of SNQJ01S0071413.1, from coordinate 9,802 downwards.
GGTTCTGGAGCGGTTTTTGCTTCTTGGCCTAACATTGTTTCTTTCAATTGTACTAATATGTTAGGAACCTAACCTCCCTAACCCCTCACGTAGGTAGAATAATATATTTCCATGTAATAAATACCAATATTAATAAGGCCTAAAAATAAGGACGAATAAGTCAAATGTAAGAAGAACTAATAGAATCTTCCACTTTTAGAAGGATCTTCCTCTAGATTTTTCTTTTGGATAGATAGATTTAGTATAAATACAAGTAGAGTGTACGATAAGTTTTGTCTGGAGAATTATTGTAATAGAGTGTTTCTCTGCTGGAGGTTTCCCCCTAGAAGAGGCAAGTGAACATTGTTTCCTGTCAATAAAGGTATTATTCTGGTGTTTTGGTTTCATCTATTGTGTTGTTCCACTGTTATTCTCTACAATATTTCTATTTTCAGCTATTATAATAGATCTGGTACCTTACAAGTGGTATCATATCACTTTCCTTGGTAGAAAATTGTGGGTTAACTTTTTTCATGGTAGAGACATATTCCAACATCTTTAAGCTACAAATATTTGTCATTCAACACATAAATCTGTGGTCGGGGAAGCATACATGCAAGAACTACAAGTGGTACTTAAGAACACATTTTTGTCCACCCTTGTAACCCTTGTTGGTACCCCTTCGAGTAGTAGCACATTATAAAACACTTGTATACGAATTTGCTTATATATCATGAATCCCTCCATAGATAAACCAATCGGCCTCATAACTTCTATAGTGCCACTGAGAACAACACTCGGTAAGATACTCTAGTACCTGGGTAGTTGGGTAGTATGGCTAAGGGCACAGTCTAGCCTCCTTAGTTGGTTCCGTGAGATATTGGGATGAGTACTATTGTTGGAGCCCACATGTATATCAAAGAGCTATAGCATAGGGAAAAAAATTGTCTATAGAAACTATGCATACACTAACCCTTGGAATGGAAATAGAAACACAACAATAAGATATATTGTCATGCAATTGTGCCTCTTGCATTCTAGTTGTGAAATTACTACACATTTCTTCCTGTTAATAATTTGGGCATTTCAACTATGCAGTATTCTTCAAATCATAGTGTAACTCCGTAGGAGTAAGGAAAAAAAAGTATGGATCCTACTGGTACCATTATTTGATCACTATCCCATTGGATTCCTCTCTTCACCCTAATTGTAGTCACACCTATCATTTTTTAGAAAATTGTTTTTCTCGTGGACCTGAACCCCTTCCGTCACCCTTATTTGGGCCTTATCCCATTGGATTTACCTTGTCTCCCTGATCGTCATGATACAATTTACCCATAACCCATTTTATATGCAGTCCCACCCATCCCTTTTCGTTTTCTCTTTGTATGGCATTACATATGATATGGTCAAACTCTGGTATGGTGTTCTCCATCTATATCAAGAACGTTGGAAATGGTGGCAATGGAGAAAAAATGTCTTCCAAGGGTATGTGGCTTGGACACAATTTGTTGCACAAATTTATGAATTCTTTGACACTCACCCCAACCATTTAGGACATTTGAAAAAGTTGAAACAATCTGGCATAGTGGAAGACTTTATAGTTGTTTTTTAGGGATTGGATTTCCGCACAAAGGGAATGTCTGATGTTTTTTTTCCAAGGATGTTTTATCACTAGCCTCAAGGATGAGACCGATGCCCGTGTCCTCATGGATTGGCCTCAAATTTGGGTGGAAGATACTAAAAGAGATAAAGAAGCAGAACAATTTATCTCTTATCAAACCATAAAACCATCCTTTATTCCTCTCCCTAAACCAGTCACTCCCACTCTTCCTTCCACTCTACTAAAGATCCATAAATTGACCAAGGAGAAAATGATTAAATTCCAACTCAAGGGCCTTTGTTATAATTGCAATGACAAATATTTTCCTAGGAACAAGTGTATGGAACAAAAGCATTTTATGGCCATCTCTGAGTATGTTTCTGAAGAATATGTCATGACTCCCCCTGTGGTCGAGTCATCTAAACCCACCTAAATGACCCCACCTTCCGACCCTCCTAAACTTGAACCCGTCATTTCCCTAGATTATCTCACTAGATTCTCTACTCCCAAAACCATCAAGCTAATTGGTTACATTAAGCATTGAAAGGTCATCATTCTTGTTGCCAATGGAAGAACACATAAGTTTATTCATCGATGCATTGCCCAAGAAACTAATTTCTATATCTATGCAGTCAATAATTTTCAAATCATGATTGTCAATGGTGGGTCCATGAAATGTGGGGGGCATTGTGAAAATGTGCATCTCCAAATTGGCCAATACCACATGAAATATCATATGTTTGTTATTGACATGGGTGGTTGTGACATTATGTTGGGTGTCGAATGGATAAGGACTCTCGGCCCCATTCTCATGGGTTTTATGGAACTAACCATGCAATTCAACTAGGAGGGCCGACAATATAAGTTCCAAGGAATCACAATAGGTTCCCCTGGGACCATCAGTTCCCATCACATGGAAACACTCCTAAAAAAAGGCCATTCCAACATTATTTCACAACTTCATTCCATTCAAACCACTGAGACACCCTTTGTGCCTCCATACCTCCAACCTGTCCTCTCCAAACATCAAGATGTTTTTTCCACTGCCCAGGGCCTTCCTCCTACCTCTGGTGTTCATGATCATTCCATTCCCCTTGTCCCTGATATCCTTCCTCCCAATGTTTGTCCCTATCATCATCCATTTTCCCAGAAAAATGAAATTGAGAAAAGTGTTTAAGAATTTCTCACTGCAGGAGTTATCCATTCTAGTAAGAGCCCCTATTATTTTCCTGTGGTCATGGTACCTAAGAAAGAAGGATCTTGGTTCATGTGTCATGAATTTCTCATCCTCAAAAAAATCACCATAAGACAAATTTACCATTCCTATCATTGATGATATCTTGGATGAATTGAGCGGTCCCTAGTGCTTTACTAAACTTGATGTTCATTCCGGCAACCACTAGATACGTTTGAAAGAGGAATACATTCCTAAGACTACATTTCAAACTCATGAGGGCCACTATGAGTTTTTGGTCATGCCCTTTGGCTTGTGTAATGCACCCTCCACTTTCCAAAGCCTCGCGAATCATGTATTTCATCCATTTCTCTATCATTTTGTCTTAGTTTTCTTTGATGATATTCTCATCTATAGTAAAACCTAGATAGCCCATTGGATTGAGTTCTACATCTACTCTCTCAGTGCCAACTTTTCCTCAAACAATCTAAATTTTCTTTTGGAACCTCAGAAGTCGAGTACTTGGGTCATATTTTTGGCAAGGAAGGTATCAGGGTGGATCATAAGAGTACTAAAGCTATGTAGGATTGTCCTCGTCCCAAGAATCTCAAAATATTGTGTGGTTTTCATGGTTTAACAGGATGTTATCACAAGTTTGTTAATAATTATGAAAATATTGTGACGCCTCTCACTTCTCTCGTTAAAAAGAATTATTTCAGTTGGAATCACATAGATTATTAGGCCTTTAAAGCCTTGAAGGAGGCTATGTGAAACACTATGTTCCTATCCCTTCCTGATTTCACAAAGAGCTTTGACATGGAATGTGATGCTTCCGGGAGAGGAATTGGAGTCTATTGGTTCCTTATATTGTTACAAGCTATTGGTAAGAATGTATTGGTTCCTTTGGTGTATTGGCTTATGGACCCTTTGACACAAAAATAAAATTGCATTATCAACTAGAAGTCAAATCTGTGGAGCTATAAGTTTCAAGTCCCCACATTGGAGTAGTATTGACTAACAAAGGGTCGAGTATCCAAAAATGTTTTATTTTCTTGATAGTGTTCCTTTATTGAATGCAATTGAAAACCTTTGGTATTATGTGTAGAACATGAATTGGTTACACTACTAGACAAAGTGGTAGTGACTTAAATTGTTGTCCAGAATTACTAGCTTTGAAGGCAAGTAAGTTTGTTGTGTTGGGCTCCCTCTATTTGGTTTATGTTGCTCTTATGTATGAACAATTATATATTGTTTCTATGAATCCTTGCTATAATCATTTTGTTTCGAGTTATATGGTTTTGAAATATTCTTGGTATAGGGATTATATGGGTATGTGGTATATTTTATGATGGCTTGAACTATCATTATGCGACCTATAATAGAAAAAGAAATGGTTTAAGTAGTATGATCTTATTCTTCCAATTCAATCCTGAAGGGTTGTAAGAAACCCATGTGAATGCATGTCCAAAGAGGATTTATGATTTATGATATTGTTTTAGAACATATCATGGTCTTGGTTGGTTTATGAGCATTCTATAAAGATCCAGGTTGAGATGATAATTCATTTAACTAATTCTATCGAGATAAATCTAGTGATTGTTCACAATATATAAGATGGATTCAAGTGATTAATGATTACTAGGTTGTCTTTCTATGAGGAAGGATGTCACAACTTGATGAAGGGAAGATAAGAGCTTGAATAAATGATTTTTATTTTAAGGAAGAAGTTCCTTGTTTCCATATTTATACTTGAAATTTTCTAGAGAATTGATGGCATATGTGCCAATAGTTATTGATAAAAACATTGTCATTTTTTCTTGACATTTTGGGTTATGTACGTAATGGTAAAGGGTTGGGTTTCATTTTCATGTGATTGTTTTCTAGGAGGGGTATTTACATGATTGAGTGAATTTATCACATAAAATAATTAAAGAATTAAGTTCTCAAGGAAATATGAAATTGATTGAATGGAAACTTGACATATGATAGTGTGACTATATATATTCTGTAATATGTCAACCTTCTTGTTGAAAGAAGAGGAAATTATAATACTGAAAAAATTAGTATCGAGTTCTCATGGTACTAATGATACTTATTGAGTTAGCTTGGGATAACAACAAACTTAAATAAGTACATCCATGTGCTAGATGGATATTTGATGCTGAATTCATGCTTTAGATCCAAAGCTAGTGATTATTCAGGCTAGTAAATTTGATTTTGTTGATGAATCATGATAGTTAACTACCTTTCATGTGATATATGTTTTCATGATTCTATGTTATATGTGGTTCCAACTATTATGTTGATGCAATGATATATTTTTATACCTTGATAAATACATGTGGAGGTTATATTTCTTATGATAATATCTCCTTATGTGATGACACCATGTAATTCTATGGAAATATTTATGCTAAGATGTTTCATCATAAGATGTGGGAGCATGTGGTAATGAAAATGATGTTGTATTATCATGATGGAAAGCAAGAGTTAGCATGCAGATTGTTTCTTTGAGATATTCATATTATGATTAATGCAATGATTGCATGTTGGGAGGTGGTGATTGTCAGGTAGGCCTAGAGGGCTAGTTTATTTTATGATATTGTGCGAGCCCATAAACATGAAGAAACATATTACAAAGTAACATACTATAGGTTTGGGACAACTCAATATAGTACTTGTGTCATTAATTCTTATTCCTTTTATTGGAGTTGTGATGATAAACTCCTGAAGAATGGTTGGAGCATTGCCCGTCGGTGGTGTTGTGGGAGTGGACTATACATGGTTGTTGTGGAGGGATTTTAGGTAAGACTTTCAATATATATGGTGTAAATGAGTATCGATCCATATGTCTTCCTGGGAAGATGATGTATTGATCCCTTTAAGCCCGGTTCCTAAAGTTGGGAAGGATAAATAGAGAGTACTAAGGCTTTTGGGTGTTGTGATGTTGAATTTTGATGTTTGTTGTAGTCACTTGGGAGGTTTATACTAGTCCAACAGAGGGTGTTGTGGAATATGTTGGAGATAATAGAGGGTGTTGTGGAGGATATGGTGATCTAATTTAAAATATATAAGTAACATAATCAAAACTAACTTCTGGAAAAAGTTCTTTGAAGGAGGGGTGTATATATCATGCCTCATATTATTATTAAATATATAACTAAATAATAATATTAATATGGGACTAGACTTTGATGCCTAGGGATGTACTTGGTTGTTGTGGAGGGAGTTTAGGTAAGCCTTTCGATATGCATGGTGGACATGATTATTGATCCAGATGCCTACTTGGGAAGATGAAGTCTCGACCCTTGGGGCTTCAGATACACTAGTAGGATTTAAGCCTTGTTCCTAAACCCAGGAAGGATAACTAAAGAGTACTCATGCTTCCCATGTGTTGTGACGTGTACTTTTGATGCATGTTGTAGTCACTTAGGTGGATTATGCTAGTCCAAGAGAGGGTGATGTGGAGGATATGGTGAGATAATTAAAAACCTATAAGTAACATAATCAAAACTAAATTCCTGACAAAGTTCCTTGAAGGAAGGGTGTATGTCATGCCCCATATTATTATTAAATATATAAATAAATAATAATTTAATTAAAGGAATATAATAATTCTCTTAAAATGGTCATAATAAGTACTTATTATGGATATTTGGGTAATTAAAGAAAATTGTAAAATAAGTAATGAAAATTACGGAGAAACCCTAAAATATAATAAGGAAGTAGATAAAGGATCCTAGGGATCTAGTTCTTTACCATAGATGGACCTCTATACAAATAGAGAAAATAAGGAGAATGACATGTCTATTTGCTTGGTTTAGAGAGGGAACAAGGTTAAAGAATTGTTGGTTGAGTAGTGGATTGAGGACTCGATTGTTGTCAGTCATGATGACTGAGGGGTCATTGAATTGGAGGTATGTGGTTCCTAGGTAAGTTAATCAACCCATATTCCCAACAAGCTATGAAATGTTGAATCAAGTATCTTTGTTTTATCATATATAGTTTGTTAATTGTGGTGTTCATCTATGTATTAGATTTAGGGTTCTAACAAGATATTTGAATGAAGAAAATTCCTCCAAGTTGTTGTTGTCATATACGAGACTATCGTAGGTGATCATTTTGTATTTAATAATCGTAACTTTCTTTTTGTCAGTGTTATCATTGAAATTTTGTCCGCAAATGGTTACAAGAATTCAGCATTGCCAAACAGTTATGAGGTCACCCATGGACCAAAATTACCCCAAAAGCATTTCCAAAGGGTCAAAAACTATGCAACCAATGATAAAATTAAAGTGTGCTATGACTACACAGGGTGCACGCACACATGCACAAAACATAAATGCAGGAAAAGCGCACATAAGCCCGATGCGCGACTGTGGTTGCAAAAAGATGCGCACATGTGAGAACGATGCATTTATGAGAGTGGTCGGCCTCCCACCCACTTCTGGTTCAACTTCCAAGTTGATTTGACACTCAAATTTGGACTGGATCTGACTGGGTCGCTGGTCAAAGACCTAGAAATGCCCTAATTAGCCTCTTTTTACACTACAAGTTGGTTGCACAATACCTCAAAGAGGTACTATAAAAAGGCCATGGGTGCACTTCATTTTTCAAGGAATTTCATTAGAAAGGTTATACTACCACTATTCTCTTGAGGAATCCTCTATTCTCATCAAGAGTATACTAGCATCATTGCATTGGGCAATCCATCTCACCCCTTGAGTGGATTAGTAAGGAATTATTTCATCATTTTCATTTCCAAGTTGTAAGAAGAGCTTATTTGTGGGGGTCCAAGAGCCCTCCCTTGGTGAAGAAGGGACTCATAGTCCTCTTTCTTCTTGGTGTTTTCTTTCACTAATATCAACCTTACCATTGGTGACATGGGTCTTATTGTTTCTTTTGTCCTTATGTCCCTATGTTCATTAGTTTAGTTGTTATTTTATTTCTTAGTTTAATTCTTAGTTGTTCTTTTATATTTCTTTCT
>SNQJ01S0071412.1:55847-68861 GCA_010110895.2 Picea sitchensis | reverse complement strand
CTTAAACGAAGGTATGAGATCAACTATTCCACAATAGCCTAGATTCATGGGGAAGGCCCGCATGACCTTCTCTAGGGGAGGAAGCTCTAGGCCACCTCCTTATGGAAATAAAGAAGCACCTAGAGCAGTCACACAATGTATTTCAATGGCAGCGAGTGAAACATCCCACTCATCACCAATGACACAGGAAAATACACAACCTCCTCGGGGAGCAGTTAGTAGGGGCAGGGGTTCAAGGGGAAGGAACTCATTTCAGAGGCCTTCATAGGGTAGTGTGCAGGTTCCATCTCGTGTTACTTGTTGGGGGTGTGGAGGACCCCATTACTAGTGTGATTGTCCAGAGTTGCGATCAGGATTTGTACATAGAGAAGGAAAGGCCCTAATGGGAAAAGGGAGTAGTAGCCACCATATTTTTGCAACAGTTAATAACCACAAGGAAGAACATCAATCCACTGTGCTAGAGTAGTCAGGTATGCTAAATAATGTCAATGTTAAAATTTTATTTTATTCTAGTGCTACAAATAGTTTCATTTCACCTTGTACATTATAAAAGTGTGGGTTGGAAACCCATGAGAACAATGACTTTAAACAAGTCGAGATGGCTTCGGGTGGAAAACAAGTGGTAGGACCTAGCGTCGATAATCGTCTTCTAGACCTGAGAGTGTGTACAACCAGGTTATAGGTGTCCATCATTTTCCTAGGGACATATGATCTAATCTCGGGATGGATTGGTTAGAATCCCATCAGAATATGGTAGTTTGTTTTACGAAAAGGGTACTTTTCGTAGACGATGAAGGAAGGCCAGTAAAGATCCATGGTATACGAAGGAAGTTTTCTCTACACTTTATCTCAACAATGAAGGCTAAATGTTGCAAGAGGAAAGGTTGTCAATTATTTGTAGTGGAAGTACTGAATGAAGGGAAGGGACCCTCTATAGATAAATATCCATTTTTTTCGGAATTTAAAGATGTTTTTCCAAAACAGTTGCCAGGGTTGCCTCTTGAGAGGGATATTGATTTTACCATTGAGATAAAACCTGGCGTGGAGCCAATTTCCAATACATCATATAGGATGACATATCCATAACCTTGTGAGTTGCATATGTAGTTGAAGGAACTACTTGACTTAGGACTGATAAGGCCCAATGTTTCACCTTGGGGTGCACCACTAATATCTTTCAAGAAGAAGGACGGTTCCTTGTGACTGTGTATAGATTATAGGGACTTGAACTGTGCTATAGTTAATAATAGGTACCCAATATCATCGATAGATGATCTCTTTGACCAGATGAAAGGAGCAATATTTTTCTCAAAAATTGATTTGCGATCAAGGTATCACCAATTAAGGATTAAGGAAGGTGATATTCCTAAAACTGCCTTCCGAACTCGGTTCGAGAATTATGAGTTCATTGTAGTGCCTTTTGGTTTGACCAATGCACCAACAATATTCATGAGCCTCATGAATGGTGTATTTTTAAAGTACTTAGACCGCTCTGTATAGGTATTTCTTGATAATATCCTTATCTATTACAAGAATGAAAGATAACATGAGGAACAATTGCGACTAGTGTTGTCATGCCTTAGAGAGAACAAGTTGTATGGAAAGCTGTCAAAGTGATCTTTCTTTAAAAAGGAGATTCACTATTTAGGTCATATAATTTTGGGTGAAGGAATTTTGGTGGGCCCAGAAAAGGTGAAAGCCATAATGGATTGATGAGTGTCAAGGAATTCTCATGAGGTAAGAAGCTTTATGGGACTAGTTGGCTATTATTGAAGGTTTCTGGAAGGATTCTTGAAGATTGCAAAACCCATCACCACCTTGTAGCGCAAGGGTGTCAATTATGAGTGGAAAGATGAGTTTGATATTTCATTCATCGATCTTAAGAGGTTACTAACCAGTGCACCAATTCTACAAGTGTTGGATATGGAAAATGACTTCACAGTCTGCACTGATGTCTCAAAGAAAGGATTGGGGGTTGTTCTAATGCATGATGGGGGAGTAATAGCATATGCATCAAGAAAGTTGAATAAACATGAGGAGCTATATGCTACTCATGATTTAGAGTTAGAAGTTGTAATTCTTATAAATCTTTGGAGGCATTATCTAGTGGGATGAAGATTTGAGCTCAAAGCGGACCATGAAATCTTAAAGCATCTCTTCAGTCAAAGGGATTGCAATGCTAGGAAAAGGAAATGGAATGAGTTTATGAGTGAGTACGATTTTGGAATTCCATATATCAAGGGAAGGGAGAATGTGTTCATGAATTCCTCGAGTAGAAGACCACATATCTTCTCCTTGGTGCCCTTAAAAGTTAATATGAGGGAGCGAGTGTTGGGGAAACTTCTTGGAGATGGGATTTAAAGGTTACTTCATCCCTTTAAAGTGGGAGGTAGTTAGAGCCAAAGTATGAAGGATATAGCCTTGATAAAGATAGATTGTTGAGATACCAGGGAAGGATGTACATCCCCAAGGGTAGGGATATTCGAAGCATCATACTCAAGGAATCCCATAGAGCTCTTTACTCTGCACATCCAAGTGTGAAGAAAATGTACACAAATATGAAGAATTTTTTCTTCTGGGTAGGAAAGAAGCGTGATGTAGTCCATTTCATCTCCAAATTCCTTGAATTTCAGCAAGTGAAGGATGATCATCACCACCCAGCAGGTCTCCTACAACCACATGACGTTCCTATGTCCAAGTGGGAAGTCATTTCTATGGATTTTTTTGTGGGATTGCCACTCACATTGCTGAGGAACAATGTCATTCTTGTTATAGTTGATAAGTTGACCAAGAGCACTCATTTTATTCTAGTCGAAGACACTTATAATTTCATTGACATGGCACATGTTTTTATAAGTGAAGTCATCTGTCTACATGGGTTACCCAAGAAGAACATTTCATATAGGGATTCTCGTTTCACATCTAGGTTTTGGGAAAGTTTGTCGTTAGCACTAAGGACTTAGTTGAACTTAAGCACAACATATCATCTTGAAACATTTGGGCAAACTAAAAGAGTAAATTAGGTTATGGAAGAAATTCTTAGGATGTATGTTATGGATAATCAAACCCATTGGGATAAGTACCTACCTTTGGTAGAGTTCACCTACAATAGAAATTTCCATAGCTCAATTGAAATATCACCCTATGAATCTTTGTATGGAAGGCCATGCACGACACCATTGAGTTGGGAAAGGTTAGAATATCGAGTGAAAATAGGGCCGAAATCAATTCAACATATGGAGGAATAGGTGATTCAGATTAGACAATGATTAAAAGTGGCACATGATAGACATATACGTTATGTTGATGCACATAGGATAGACCGAAGTTATAAAGTGAAAGATCGGGTTTTCATTTGTATCAGGCCTAATAAGAGTACCATTCGATTTGGGAAAGGGACAAAGGACTCAATTTATAGTACCATTTAAAATCCAAGAGAGAATTGGACTCGTTTCTTATCACCTTGTACTACCATCCCATTTTCATAAAACTCATAATATTTTTCGTGTATTTGTTCTACGTCATTATGTTTCTTACAAATCTCACAAACTAAATTGTAAGGAACAACAAGTCTAGGACACAGGAACCATCATGATCGAACAATTATGCATATTGGACCATAGGGTCTGACACCTAGGGAATCATTTGGTAGACCAAGTTAAGGTCCAGTGGGACAAGTATAGCCCATGATATACTACTTGGGAGGATGCAGAGACCTTACGATAAAATCATCCCTCACTTTTTTGCCCACCTCAAAACTATGTTTCCCAAAGGTTGGGTGTATGTAATGCCACATTTTGACTTAGACAACTAGAATTATTTATGGCCTAATCATATCTTATTTGCTTATTAACTGTGGAACACTATTAATTATACACTTCAAAATTTAGACATATAGACTTATGTAAATGTCAATACAATGAATGTTTATCGTTATTTGAATTATGATGGATATTATGCAACCTAATTCTAGCTTGAAAGTTTTGAAATTTAAAGTTGTTGGCATGTGGATACCGAGTTAATGATATGATTGAATTCATTTACATGATAATAATGTATGGATATGTATGATTTTGTGTTATAAACTAATCTTCATATTAATGGGCTATGAAATAGCCAAGAGAGGATGGTAATAAACGATTGATGTCATGAACATCGACCAAGAAATTATATGGTTTGAATCTTTTCATGTTAAATTATGTTGGTTAAAATGCATTGCTATAATATGTGAGAAAGTGTAGGTTTTTAGGTAGAGAGACTTCCTGAAATTGAATATATGATGACAAAATCCCAACAACACAGTTCCACGGTATGCTCCATGATAGGGTGTTGACCATAGTTCTATCAAGATGGGTGGAGGCATTTCTCATCGTGTATACTCTGAAACCTGGAGTCATGGGAGGATGGTGTCAGATCACGCCCCCCTAGATGTGTGATGATGACTGTTAGTTGCCTTTTGGGGAAGCTTGGTCAATGTTGTTGACACTTCTGCTTACGTGTTCTATATGGAGTTAGGTCAATATAGTTGAAGCTCCAGGATAGTTTAGCAGATGAAGGATATGGATGAAGGATGGAAGTAGGTTAGGGAGGCAAGATGATAAGACATAGTTGAGAGTGAGTGGATTTTTAATCTTATAGCAGAACTGGTTGATTTTCTCATGATTTTAAAAAAAATTGCTTAACTGAACTATAATTATGTAGATAAATGTTGCTTGTACTAAATTATTATAATTGAAGGATTATGTTAATATTGTAAAAGGTTGATTCATTCTTATGAAGTTTAATTGCGTTGGTGATTGGATTGGAAACATACAAGAATTGCATTAGATATGTTAATTATTTCCATTAGTACTTACGAGTATTGTATGTGCTAGCTATGCATATATGCCGCACATGTACACTAATATGTATGATTGTTTTAAATTAATGATGTTTCTTATTTGATCTCGATGTATGAATCATGCATTATTACCCTTGTATTGTAAACTACTATAACTTCAGGATGAATTTTCTTGAAGGGTGAGTGTATGTAACAACCTAATTAGATTAATTAATTATCATAATTAATTAAGGAAAATCAAGTCATTAATGCATTGCAAGTAAATTTATTTAATCATCAATCTATCAAAGTAAATTAATTATTGAAATAACTATATTTTATCATTTTATTTAGTTATTATTTTGAATTAAGTAATGTAACAAAAAAAAAAGGAGGGGATTATTTTATTTTATTAAAGGTAGGTAAATAATTAATGATAAAAGGTAAGACAAATGAGAAATTAATGAGGGGAAGGATTCTAGAGAGAAGGATAAGGAAGAGAGGGTTGGACTTGGAGAGGGGGGATTTTTATTTTTAGGAGAAGGAGAAATGAGGGGGAGGAGATAGGCAACATAAATTTTGGAGAGGAGGAAGGTTGCAAAACTTTTTGTGGGTTTTTACTAGTGGATTGGTGTTGCTGCGATTTTGGGTTTGGGGGTTAGGAATTCTGATTTCATGGAGCTAGGGAGCCGGAGAGGCTTTGTTCCTAACTGGTTGAGTCAGACATGACATCAACAAGCAAACTTAACAAGCACGCTAAAGGGACAACTTCTTCTTAAATAGGTATTTCACTAATTATTGTTTTCTCTAAATGAAAGTTAAAATGCATACCTATATCCTGAAAATAGGTTACATAATTTGAGACTTAACTTTTTATTATATTAGAACAAAAACATAAACAGAAATTAGATTTCCTTGATAAAGACATAAACATAATTTAGACAACAAATTTATTAATTGTTAAAACCATGGCGCCTATTTTGAGAGGGTTTTTACAATAACTTCAGCTTGTTTTGAGGACAACATCTAGAAAGATTTATAATAGAGCATGTGTGGTTCATTCTTTCAAGTAAATGTACTAGACTCACTTGCATTGTCATTAAAAATTATATATATTTCACTCTTTCTTTCTTCCAAAGTCCTATTTAAAAAAGTATATTTCGCTCTTTCAGCCAAAGTAAGTCCTAAGATTAAAAGAAATATAAATTCAGAGATTATGACACAAGATTTTGCCCTTAAAATTTGAAGGGTTTCAGTAAAAGTTTGAATGGTTTCAGTAAAGCAGAGAGAACGATCGACGTAATTGTTAGCGCTCTCGATGCCATCTTTTTACTAAGTTGTGAAAGCACTTTGTTGCGTTAAACCAAACTATAATGGCCCAAATGGCAACTGGTCCAATGCTTCGATCCACTGAACCGATTTTGATTAAAGGGCTGGTATGTCATAGGGTGACCAATGATGTTGTTGTTGTTATCAAGGTGTAGTTGTAATGTAATTGGAATACTTGCATGCAAGTCACCATGCTCACTTCCATGCTGAACAATTAAGACAAAGACAAGGCATCAATTCCAATGCCCTAGATTAGAGTGTGATTTCCGCAGTCAATTTAAAAATGGCACTCGCCTGTGGACAAATATTGTTATGGCATTTTAATTTCTGTTTAACAATGTAATATGTGAAAGCTTTGGAAATATTTGAATCTTTTCCCGAGTTATTTATTCTCACAAATTTGTGACTAAGATGTCAAAGACGTCTGCACCTCAGGGTCAATTTCGTCAGTACAATAAAAATAAAATCATCATATTGAAAAATAAATAAATAAGATGAATATATATTTTAATAAAATTTTGATGAAATTTGGATAGTATGTTATAGGGTGACCAATGATGCTGTTGTTGTTAGCAAGGTGTAGCTGTAATGTAATTGGAATACTTGCATGCAAGTCGCCATGCCCACTGCCATGTTGAACAATGAAGACAAAGAGGAGGCATCAACTCCAATGGAGTGTGCTTTCCACAGTCAATTTAAAAATGGCACTCGCTAAACACCATGGACAAATATTTATGTTTAACAATGTAATATGTGAAAGCTTGGGAAATATTTGAATCTTTTCCTGAGTTATTTATTCTAACAAATATGTGACAAAGATGTCAAAGACGTCTACACCTCACGGTCAATTTAGTCACATCAATTGGAGGACAATAAAAAATAAAATCGTCATATTGAAAATTGTAAAAATATTTTTTTGTTTTTAAATAAATAAGATGAAGAAAAATAAAATCATCGTATTGAATTTTTTTTGTAAATTTTTTTTTTATTTTTAAATAAATAAAATGAATATATATTTTTAATAAAACTTTGATGAAATTTAAAAAATAATAAAATCAATATAAATTCCAAAAAAATAGATTCTTAACCCAAAATCATAATATCTCTTTTCACAGGCACTAGTAAGTTGACTTTACCCTTCAATATTATATAGTTTTATTACGTTGAAGGCATTATTTAAGGGGAGATTCCTTGTCCAATTTTCGTCGTTTGTCGAGGGCGTATCGAATCATGCCATGTTTCATTTTGTACTTGATATCCCTCCACCGCCTTGCTTCTCTGCCGAACTTATCCTTTCTCTACCCGGTTATCTTTTCACCGTGCTCAGATCTATTTCCTGGTTATATCCACTGCCCAATTCCAAGGTTGCAGAGCGAGCTAAACTCTAATTCGGCAGCATTCAAGAAGGCGATGGGAGCTGATTCAATGAAAGGAGACAATGAAGAGGCGGGGAGCTTGATCGAGGACCACAACTCAGACTCCTCACCTGCAGCTGTTGGTAAGGTAGTTTCTTTTAATGCTTCTTTAAGGGGAGGTGCCTTGTCCAATTTTCCTCGTCTGTCGAGGGCGTATCAAATCATGCCATGTGTCATTTTGTACTTGACCTCACTCCACCGCCTTGCTGCTCTACCGACCTTATCCTTTCTCTACCCAATTATATTTTCACCATGCTCAGATCTATTTCCTGGTTATATCCATCGCCCAATTCCAAAGTTACAGAGTGAGCTAAACTCTAATTCAACAGCATTCAAGAAGGCGATGGGAGTTGATTCAATGAGAGGAGATAGTGAAGAGGCAGGGAGCTTGACCGAGGACCACGACTCAGACTCCTCACTTGCAGTTGTTGGTAAGGCGATTTCTTCTAATGCTTCTTTAAGGGGAGGTTCCTTGTCCAATTTCCATCATCTATCAAGGGCGTATCAAATCATGCCATGTGTCGTTTTGTACTTGACCTCCCTCCACCGCCTTGCTGCTTTGTCGACCTTATCCTTTCTCTACCCAGTTATCTTTTCACCGTGCTCAGATCTATTTCCTGGTTATATCCACCACCCAATGACAAGGTTGTCGAGCGAGCTAAACTCTAGTTCGATAACATTCAAGAAGGCGATGGGAGTTGATTCAATGAGAGGATATAGTGAAGAGGCGGGGAGCTTGACCGAGGACCACGACTCAGACTCCTCACTTGCAACTGCCGGTAAGGTGGTTTCTTCTAATGCTTCTTCTTAGTTAGCTGATTGGGCAGAGTTGGAACGAATGGGGAGCGGAATCAGCGTCGTCTCCTCCGAGAACATTCATAGTACTCCAAACCTTCACCAACTCCATCTGGGTGAACACTACAAGCGCCTTCATTAACCCATTGACCACATTTCACACTGTTTTACAATAGGTTTTACTGTTATGAAATGGGTTGTGATCGTTATTGTAATCCTAAGATTTGGATCTCACGTCTATTCTTTCTCCGCAGATGCGTTGAAGAGATATGTATCCTTGCTTCTTCGTGAGTTGATATTTTTCCTTGCTTCATGAGTTTTCCAATATGCATAGTAACAATACGGTTATCAGGGAGAGAAACAGAACTAAGGGTTGTCGATAAATTATGAACTAATTTCGTATATGTTTGTTTATAATTTTGGGATTTTTCTGTTAGATTTAGAACTTTATATTTATCAATCAATTTGTGTACAATGTGTTAAATACAAGCAGTACCTTCAGTATAAGAAAGATGATGTTCTGGGCTAAGGTGCCAAAGCAATTAGTGATTTTGAAGTAGAAAAGAAAACTATTCAGATGGTATCATCTATCTTTTTGGTTTTCCTTCCTTATATTATACAACTGTTGCATTGTCCTCAGATAGATGGTATCATCCAACTTTTGAAAAACAGTGGTATGTAAACAAAAGAAACTTTGTATTTGTATTTGGTCTACTTTGTCATGTTGAGTCAATGTTGGATTTAGTTGTTCCTACTCCGTTATCCCCAATGACAAATGAGTTTGTATCCATTGTTGAGGCAGGCATTGCGGAATTAATTGAGTTGTGTCAATGTAGTTGCAGACTAGGTAGCATTATTTGAGCTTTATCTAGAATTTTTACCAATCTCAGTGATGTTATAGTTAACAGACTCTTATTTCATGCCATAACAACACATTTCTAACTGGTTTGTTAGGTGTAATAGTCTGGTTCGTAACTATGGCAACCTTGATCAATTTGAGATTGGTTGTTGAGCCTAGAGAATTTTTACCAATCTCACTGTTGTTATAGTTAACAGGATCTTATTTCATGCCATAACAACACATTTCTAGCTGGTTTGTTAGGTGTAATAGTCTGGTTTGTAACTATGGCAGCCTTGATCAATTTGAGATTGGTTCTTGAGCCTAGAAGTTGGTTGACATTAAAGACCTATTTTCTAGAATTGCTGCAGCAACAGATTCTCAAAAACAGTTCTTCATGGGGAAAATGGCAACAAGCCAACAAACCTTTGAGCAAGTGTAGTGGTCATCATACAAGTAGATGGTTAGTGAAATTTGGATGAAGTCATAGGACACATTGAGTCTTCTTTTGTAATATTGGTGGGACACATTGAGTTTTCTTTTTGTAATATTGGTTATCTTGTAACAATTGGAGTTTTAGAGCTTTTGTTCTATTTTATGTATCTTTATGTCTCACTGGAAGACGATAAGTAAAGCCGTGTAACCAGACTCTTTCCCAAAAATAATGCAATTTTTACCTTTAAAAGTGAGTTTATTTAAATGGCAGGGCCGCCATCAAGTTCCGCAGCACTGTCACCAACTCAAACTTGGTTGACCCCCACCCAGAGACTGTCTTTCTCCGCAGCCACTCAAAGGGAAAGATCGTCGACATGCCTAGAAAGCACACCTACGATGAGGAACTCGACTAGAACAACAACACAAAATGAAACAAGAGCTCTTCCGACAAAAATTTTGAGGTTGCAGGCTCAATTCCTCAAGAGTGTTGAGCTGCCCTTGGCCCTCCTCCAGTCCACTTTCGAGACCAATGTATACGGTACGTGCTCACACCTTTAGTCTATCAAAAATACTTAAAAGAAAATGGGGAAATTTAAATTTTGAGATCTATTCAACTTTACAGGTTTAATGTGTTTTATAAAAGAGGTGGTGCCACATATGATATTGTTGGATTATGTTGTCATTGATGCCAATGGTTTGATTGATTGATGTCATTGATTGATGTCAAGTGATTGATTGATGCCGAAGGATTGATTTATTGATGATTGATGTAATGTAATATGTATTGTCCTTGATGAGAATGCATAGATGAATTTGGATAAATGAGTTGTCATTGATATGATGAAGATGGATCAATGAGTTCTCATTGATACGTGATAAAGATGGATCAATGTGGTTTCATTGGTATATGATGCATTGTTGGAAAAATATATAGATGACTCATTATTGTCTTATCATGATTGATAAGGTGCACAAATGGATGAACTCCAAAGTGGTCCCCTTATGGTGAAAGCCCTCACGGTTTAATGTGTTTTATAAAAGAGGTGGTGCCTCATATGATATTGTTGGATTATGTTGTCACTGATGCTAAATGGTTTTGACGGATTGATGTCAAGGATTGATTGGATGCCAAAGGATTGATTTATTGATGATTGATGTAAAATGTGGCCATGTATTTCCTTTGATGAGAATGATACAGATGAATTTGGATAAATGAGTTGTCATTGATATGATGAGATGGATCAATGAGTTCTCATTGATACATGATAAAGATGGATCGATGTGGTTTCATTGGTATATGATGCATCGTTGGAAAATGCATAGATGACTCCATTATTGTCTTTATCATGATTGATAAGGTGCACAAATGGATGAACTCCAAAGTGGTCCCCTTATGGTGAAAGCCCTCACAAAGACGCTTTGTGGATTGAGTTATCCTAGAAGAATGGAGTAACCCATGGTCTCATTATTGTCTTATCATGATTGATATGGTACACAAATGGATGAACTACAAAGTGGCATATCGAATCATGCCATGTTCCATTTTGTACTTGATATCCCTCCACCGCCTTTCTTCTCTGTCGAACTTATCCTTTCTCTACCCGGTTATCTTTTTACCGTGCTCAGATCTATTTCCTGGTTATATCCACCGCCCAATTCCAAGGTTGCGGAGCGAGCTAAACTCTAATTCGAAGGCATTCAAGAAGGCGATGGGAGTTGATTCAATGAAAGGAGACAATGAAGAGGCGGGGAGCTTGATCGAGGACCACGACTTAGACTCCTCACCTGTAGCTGTTGGTAAGGTAGTTTCTTCTAATGCTTTAAGGGAGGTGCCTTGTCCATCTCTCGGCCCTGCCCAGGGCGACAAACCATGCCATGTGTCATTCTTGTACTGACCTCACCCACCTTCTGTTTCTACCTGACTCATCCTTTCTATCCAGTGTTCATCCTTTCACCATGCTCTATTCATTCTCAACAGGTCATCCAATCACCTAAATTCCAGCATGAAAGTTGAGCTAAACCCCACTCCAACAAATATCTGCAGCGCCATGGTTTATTCAAATTATGGAGACAGAAGAGTAAGGTGGAGCTCGAATCAGGACCACACAACTCCTACCCCACCCAGCCAGGCTATTTTAATGCTTCTTTATGGTGTCCCCTTGTCCAATTTCCATCATCTGTCAAGGGCGTATCAAATCATGCCATGTGTCATTTTTTACTTGACCTCCCTCCACCGCCTTGCTGCTTTGTCGACCTTATCCTTTCTCTACCCAGTTATCTTTTCACCGTGCTCAGATCTATTTCCTGGTTATATTCACCACCCAATGCCAATTTTGTCGAGCGAGCTAAACTCTAGTTCGATAACATTCAAGAAGGCGATGGGAGTTGATTCAATGAGAGGATATAGTGAAGAGGCGGGGAGCTTGACCGAGGACCACGACTTAGACTCCTCACTTGCAGCTGCTGGTAAGGTGGTTTCTTCTCATGCTTCTTCTTCATTAGCTGATTGGGCAGAGTTGGAACGAATGGGGAGCGGAATCAACGTCGTCTCCTCCGAGAACATTCATAGTACTCCAAACCTTCACCAACTCCATCTGGGTGAACACTACAAGCACCTTCATTAACCCATTGACCACATTTCACACTGTTTTACAATAGGTTTTACTGTTATGAAATGGGTTGTAATAGTTATTGTAATCCTAAGATTTGGATCTCACGTCTATTCTTTCTCCGCAGATGCGTTGAAGAGATATGTATCCTTGCTTCTTCGTGAGTTGATATTTTTCCTTGCTTCATGAGTTTGCCAATATGCATAGTAACAATATGGTTATCAGGGAAAGAAATAGAACTAAGGGTTGTTGATAAATTATGAATTAATTTCGTATATGTTTGTTTATAATTTTGGGATTTTTCTGTTAGGTTTAGAACTTTATATTTATCAATCGATTTGTGTACAATGTGTTAAATACAAGCAGTTCCTTCAGTATAAGAAAGATGATGTTCTGGGCTAAGGTGCCAAAGCAATTAGTGATTTTAAAGTACAAAAGAAAATCATTCAGATGGTATCATCTATCTTTTTGGTTTTCCTTCCTTATATTATACAACTGTTGCATTGTCCTCAGATAGATGGTATCATCCAACTTTTGAAAAATAGTGGTTTGTAAACAAAAGAAACTTTGTATTTGTATTTGGTCTACTTTGTCATGTTGAATCAATGTTGGATTTAGTTGTTCCTACTCTGTTATCCCCAATGACAAATGAGTTTGTATCCATTGTTGAGGCAGGCATTGCGGAATTAATTGAGTTGTGTCAATGTAGTTGCAGACTAGGTAGCATTATTTGAGCTTTATCTAGAATTTTTACCAATCTCAGTGATGTTATAG
>SNQJ01S0071412.1:30365-55837 GCA_010110895.2 Picea sitchensis | reverse complement strand
TTACCATATGATGATATTTGTGAGTTATGTAGAAGGTATTCAAGAGGGAACTTCAATATTGGTAAGAATTCTAGTGAGCCTTCTTCTCAATATTTTAAATCTGCTGCAAAAAAAAGAGTTATAGGAGCTGAAATCATTAATTCAATTGAAAATTTTAAAGTTGATATCATTAGATCATTAAATTCACAATTGGATATTTTGAAGGATAAGAAGAAATGGGAGGAACCTGAAGAAACAGTTTTTCCTCGGTGCCAGAAGAAACATCTTGCAATGGATTGTCCTTTGTATAGTCTCATAATTTGTGGCATATGTGACTTGAGTCATTCAATGGATCATTGCCCCTCCTTACCGAAGATAAAAGAAATATATCAAAGAGATCGAGGAGTTGTAGAAATTTCACCACAACAACCATGGACTACATGTATGATTCAAAACTCTATCCCTCCATTTCCTTACTCTCACAAGCAATCATTGAAAACTCATACACCATGGCAATTGTGGCAACCCCAATCTTAGTCCTACCTACCTTGTCCACAAGGTTGGCATGACCCATCTTATGATCCCATGACTACTTTCCCTCATGTTGCGGCAAACACCAATCCTCCATACTTTCCACAAGCTCC
This sequence comes from Picea sitchensis, assembly GCA_010110895.2. NCBI lineage: Eukaryota > Viridiplantae > Streptophyta > Pinopsida > Pinales > Pinaceae > Picea > Picea sitchensis. The sequence continues at coordinate 55,214 of SNQJ01S0071412.1, read as the reverse complement.
TCAACAACATCCTATTTTCTCATTAAGGTCATCCACACAAACCAATCAGCTATACTTTCCATACTTAACTTTTCATCAAGCTCCTCCATGCCCTACACAACTTCCTTTTTAACCCACCTCGCACCCTAACCATAATAAAGTAGTGCAATATACTTACAGTACTGACCTGCACAACTTTCCTACATTTACCACTTATCCTGCCTCACCTACACCATTGCAAAAAATCCATATGATGTCTGGGCAGGTTGTAAGTCCAAGAATTGAAAATGTAGTTTCTTATCATCATTAGCAAACCGACAAGATCAACAAATCTGATGAAAACTAGACATTATAACCAAAAAGTGAAGCATCTTCTACATCATGGTCACTGGATATGAATCTCTTCTTCATTCAAGAAGATCAGTTTTCTAAAGAGATTCATGGTGTAACATCTATAGGAAATCAAGGGAACAAGGACTATATTGAATCTTGGTTTCAATCTGTCACCAATCTGCAGCTTCATGTTATACTTAAGCAATTCTTGGCATCATCATTTCAAGGGAAGTTGGTCTTTCATATCCTGGTATTCATAAAGTTATATTTTCCATTTGTGGGTATGAGCATATTTGAGACTTTGTTACGTAAGTGGCTTCATTGGAAGTATTCTTATACTTGAGTTAATTCATTTTTTCAAGTAAAGTAGGGTAGGGTAATGAATGAATTTTCAATAAATGCTTAATGGAATTGATTATTTTAGTTCTAAGCATTAGTAGCCTCGTTTAGAAATAAAAAGGAGCCACCTTCAAGATATCATCATTCGATCGCTTGTAGCCTTGATCTCATGGACTTTCTTTCAAAAATCATCATTTTTTTAAGTTTTAGCATTTGTTGCAACACGTTGTGTAAATCAATATAGGTACTTAGTGCTTGAAATTTTTGGTATGGGCATGTATTCCATTGAAATTTATATCTTTAAAAACATTCACAGCTATTCCGGTCACTTTTTGAGAACCATATTTCATTTATTGGATTTTTGTGGCATTTTGGCTTGAAATTTTTATTAAAACACAGTTGGGAAAGTCCATTTTTAGGAGACCAAATGGATTTATTTTCAAAACATGTTTACATCCCAAGTATCCCTTTGAATCTAGTTTCCAAACCAATTTGAATTTTTGATATTGGGCATCAAACTAAAAAGTTATGGTCAAAATACCAACGGGATGTCAAGCAGGCAACTTAGGCACAGAGATGGGACAGTCACTTTTTGGATGCCTTATTGGATATATATTGAAAACTTGTTTCATTGGTATATTCCCCTATGAGTCTAGTTTACAACTCAATTTGAATCACTCAATTCCGATATCATGTGAGGAAGTTATGACCAAAACACTGGTTGTTTGTCATAAATCTGCACTTTGAAAAATCTGTCTTCCCAGCTGTTCATTGGTCAATTTGACTCATCAATTCCTCTTTTCATTAAAACATGTTTCTATTGGAAATACCTACATGAATCTAATTTCATCTCCAATTGGAATTACATCAATCCGTCATCAAATGAAAAAGTTATTCCTAAAACCGTGACTTTTGGTCTAGTTCAAAATTCAAAAAACACCTTGTCATGAATGGTGTTACTGAGCATATTTTGGCATATCATCACATGGAATTTTCAAAACCTATTTCTAATGGACATAGAACATTGAATGTACTTTTATTTTTCTTTCGAATCACTCAAATCAGACGAGAAAAAAAGAAGTTATGATCGAAACACTTTTGGGTAGTATATGTTGGCCAACACTCCTGAACAGGTATAAAATGAATTTTGTTTCATTTATTTTCTTTGGATTTGTTTTATAAGTAACTACAAGTTATTTTTTATTTTTATTTTATTTTTTAACCTATGTCTTGGATGAAGAGAGACCATACACCTCTCTTCTCCATGATCTCACGTTTTATTGCAGGTAAGTGCTTATGTTTTGTAGGTCCTTGGAAAATCAAAGAAGGTTAATACATGCATGAGTGATTCTTGAAGACTTTTTCTCAAATTTTCAAATTGATTGAGCACACAACAAATGGAGACATTGATGTGCAAACCATACAAAGACCAATGTTTTAGAAGTCAAGTTTCATTGCTACATTAACCATGCCAAGAATCCTTCTAAGAAGACATTATGCTCATCATCCTCATTCACCAACACCGTGATATGCCTATACACTTTTTTTTCCCTCTACCATTCCATCCATTCCATTGTCTTCTGCTCCATTTTATCACTTCCATACTTTCCACTCCAATCATTGCTAACCCATGAATAATTTCACTTATCTCCCTTACCACTTGCAAATGAAAATCTTTCATCTTTAGTTCTTCAAATCATTTTGTCTATGCTTCGCGTTGGATGATGTGGGATTCCTTAAGACCCTCCTTCTGACAAATATCATCCCATCGACTCCAACACATCATCTGGGATTGAGGTTAGAGTTTCATAGTGCCCTGGGATCTGCATACATCAACGGTAGATCTCATTGTTGTTAATCATGGGGATTCATCAATGCCTCTTGATTGACAAATCTTGCAGATGACTCGACTCCAACAAATCCATTCATACCTGTCAAGATGCACTAAGCTACTTTAGAGCTCACTGTCATCAAAGGTGAGTTTCTTCACGTTGGTTAACTGCATACATTAATGGCCGGTAATCCAATAATTTCTTTCCATGCTCGACTTCAGCACATTCATTCGCATGGTCAGAATTGTACCTCGGTTTTGTAGTAGTTGAAGATTATTTAATCTAATGGTTTCAATAGTGAATTACAGCATCATTTGTTTCAGTAGTTATGCCTTCCCTTTCCATTTTCATTTCATCATTTGATTTTCAAAATAAGAGAAGGAGATTTCTGCGTTTGTAGCAGAATTCTTCATCATCATTTGTTTCAGCAGCAGTAGTCTTACATGCAGCTAGCACAACATCATTTCAAATTAGATTCAGACTCATTCTATTTCATCTCTCATATACATCTATCTCTAAATCAGTTTGGCTTACATCAACTTCAACAGACATCAGTCCATCCATGCCAATCAAATCTTTCATGGAGGTAAAACTTGAGGTAAAATAGCATGAGTTTTTTATTTATTAAAGATTTAGGAAAATGTCATGAAGAACCACTAAGGATTTCTATTCTCCTTTTTCATATCATAACTCATCTATTACCTCTCCTATCCATCCCACCTTAATGGTTGGATTTACATTTACGCAATTTATTTTGATAAAACTAACTAATTTCACAACCGCGGTAATTTTATGGCGGTAACGCTTCCACCAACATTCAAGAAATTTTACCCCAATTTAACTCATTAGGTATGCAATTCCATCCAATATAGCTAAAATTTAATAACAAATTAATTCAAAACAATGCATAATTATTACCTGAACATGATGCTACTATTTTCTCGTAGCAGTTCCTTCCAGCTTCTTTAGAACACTACCCAAAACGGTCCTCCCTGCCGACTAGTTATCTCTTAGCCCTAGGATATCAACGAATACCCTAGCCCTCCCGTCACCAGAACCCCGGCCAAAACCCCCAGTAACTCTGGTGCACTGTGTCAATCCCACTCCAAATTTTCCTCACCTTAATCCCCAGCTCCAAAATTCATCCCCAACTCCCAGGTAGAATGATCCCCTCCCAAACTCCTTTCCCCCTTATCCCTCCTTCACCTTCCTTCATTTACTCCCTTATCCCTACATTTATTACCTTATCCTCTTATTAAATATCTTATCCCATTAAATGCTTCTTGTAGCTATTTTGTGTTTGTTGTCCCACTCATATCACGTAAGTTTTAATAAGTTAAATTATCAACTCTATTAATTCTTTATACACATAATTAAAGAGTTGATTAATAATTAAATAACCATTGACAATTATGAACAATTAGTTAATGATTAATTTTATATATATATATAGAAACAATTTTTTAGGATTATATTATTAAATTAATTATAATTAATAGTAAAGAGATAGATTACATACACCCACCTTGAGAACTTAGTCACCAGTTAAGGTATCTATGGTACAAAGAACAAAACATGGTTCACACATTCATAACAACTAGTGGAGCACTATAAGTAAGTAGAGTCAAGAGAAAACTCGGCATACATACTAGTGTATATGTACCAAAGAAATGTATGTGTAGCTAATTTTATCTGAGTCCTAGTGCATGTACTAATAATCAAAACTACCATCCTTTAGTAATTTGTGTATACATTCAATCCGATCAAAGACTAGTCTTTTAAAAGACAACAATCAATTAATTGTGTGAGGAATTGTTTTAATTACAATTGTCAGGTTCAATAATTTATTTTAAACAAAAGCGTGGTTAGTTACATATGTGATATTCATACATACACATTTCTTCTTCAGTCCCACCACAGGCCAGGATCTCCATATAGTCTCAACTATTCTACTCATCCTTCCTCCCTAACCACTTCAACTCCATTCTATCAGGTCCTCTGCTAGACTATCTTGGGCTAGTCCCGGCCCCTCTTGACCTAACTCCAAATAGAATCCATAAGTGGAAGTGTCGCTATCTCGACAAACCTTCCCTAGTGGGCAGCCCGGCGGAGTCCTCATCACTTACGTCTTGGGAGGCGTGAGCCGATACCCGTCCTCCCGGGACTTGGGTTTGGGAGGATACATGAGGCAGGAAACACCTCCCACCCCTCCCTAATAGTACCCGGGGTCAACACCCCTACAATGGAGGTACTGGAGGTGGGAAATACCTCACCTCCCTAACATGACTAGGGTCCACACCTACAATGGAATACAGTGCTTGCATTGTGTTGCTGGGAACTTTGTCATCGTTTATTCAGTTTGGGTGGTGTCGTTACACGAAATCGTACAGCGATCCACATATCATAGCAATGCATCCCTGACGATATATAAATTTCCAAATGCAATATTCATACCATAATGTTTCTCGATTCGATTGGTCGATATACACTTTCATCATCACTATCCCTTGGCTATTTCACTTATTATTACATAACCTGCAGATTAGTACGTAACACAAACTCATACATTTTCTATGCATTATCATCAATGTAATTGCATACTAGCATCATTTTCACTTTGGTATCCGTATGCGGAGTAAGTTAACATCAAAGTTTTCCAATTAGAAATAGATCTCCTAATATCACATAATTCAATTTCAACACCCATTCACAAAGTTATCCCATTTACCCAAAATGGTGCATCATATCTAACATCATCCTAATGGAATTTAAACATTCATTTTAATTCACACATTCTCACAATGTGTCATCATATACATCATCATCAATAACGATTTAAACGATTAAAAGTTTACATTCACATAATAGATAAGCATTACATACATCATCCTCTATAACATTTAATCATTCATAAATTCACATGCGTAGTAGATGCATCATATACATCATTATCAAATAACATTTAAACATTCATAAAGGTTCTTAAATTTTAAAGGTTAAGTGTATCACTTAATGGATTTTCAACGTGACTAGATAATGAAATTATATATAGTCCCTCGGGTAGTCCACGAACATCTAAGTCAAAGGTGGTGTTACATACACCCACCGAGAAACATGTTCTCGAGGTGGTCAAAATATCTGCGAGGATAGTCTATCATTGTAGTGTCTCGACGTCTTCCCAAGTAGAGTATCCTGGACTATACTTGTCCCCACTTGGACCTTAACGGTCTACTAGGCCCGGTTCTGGTATTAGGACTCACGGTCCAATATAAATTAGCAGTTCTACACGTGAGAGTTCCCAGTCAGATACATAATTTCCTTCAATTTAGTTTATGTGTGATTCATGACAACATGTGTTATAAAGCAGTTACATGAAATACATATGAGGTTTTATGCAAGTGGGAGATTCAGCGGTCTGAGGGCGATAGGCATTGGGTTCAATTTTCTCTTGGATCATGAATGGTCCTATAAACCGGTGACAACTTTGTCCCCTTCAGAACCATATGGTACTCTTATTAAAACTGATACGAATGAAAACCTGATAACCCACTTTATAACTTCAGTCAATCCTATGTGCATCAACATAAAATTTATGTCTATCTTGTGCTTCCTTTTGTCTTTGCCTAATCTGAATCACTGTTCCTCCATTTCTTGAATCAGTTATGGCCCAACTGTTACTCGGTATGCTAGTCTATCCCAACTCAATGGTGTTACTTGGCCTCGTTACAAATCTTCTTGGGAACATTTCAGTGGAACTATGATAGCTTTTATTGTGAGCCAAACTCTACCAAGGTAGGTACTTCTCCCCTTTGGGTTTGATTATCCATTACATACATCCTAAGCATGTCTTCCATGACAGTTACTCTCGGTCACGCCCACATGTTTGGGAGAGATGGGATTGCAGCAAGTTCAGTGGAGTCCCCAATCTTGTTGTAAACTTGTCCGAACCTAGAAGTGAATCGGAGTCCCTATAGAAGATCTTCTTAGGTATCCCATTACAAATGAGGATAACCTAAACACAGGCTTACCGTGCCACATCAGGTGACATAGTAAGTGTCTCTTGGAATGAAATGAGCACTCTTGGTTAACTTATCCACTATCAAGAATGACATTGTGTCTATGGGATGTGGCTGGCAACCCACAACAAAATCCATAGAGATGACTTCCCATTTGGACATAGGAACATCATGTGGTTGTGGCGGGCATGTTGGGTGATGGTGGTTGGCTTTCACTGTTGACACTCTAGGAATTTGGATATGAAATGGACTACATCATGTTTCATGCCTACCCAAAGAAGATCTACTTCATATCTACGTACATATTATTCACTCAGGATCGCACAATAAAGAGTGATCTATGGGCTTCCTTTAATATGATGATTTGAATATCCTCATTCGAGGGATGTACATCCTTCCTTGATATCTTAACGGTCTGTGTTTCCGGACATATCCTTCATACTTTGGCTCTAGCTGCCTCCCTTTCTGGAGGTTTGAAGTAACCTTCAAATACCAATTGTCTCCTTGGAGTTGTTTCAACACACATTCCCTCAGATCGACCTTTAAGGTTGCAAAGGAGAAGATATGTGGTCTCCTGCTTAAGGAATCTGCGACCACATTTTTCCTTTCCCTTGATGTCACGATGCAAATCGTACTCCTCCTCGCTTCCACTCCATGTACTTTGCACGGCATTAAAATCTCTTTGAGTGAAGAGATGTTTTAAACTTTGATGTTGTTTGAGCTCAAGTTTAAGCCAGCTAAAGATAGTGCCTCAAAGTTTGGAGGAGCTAGCATTATATTTTCCAACTCTAAATCATGATTGGCTTAAATATCTTCATGTTTCTTCAATTTCCTTTATGCATAAGCTATCAATCCTCCATGCTGCATTAGCACGGCTTCCAACCCTTGCTTCAAGGAATTTGTGCAGATTGTGAAGTCCTTTCCATATCCGACACTCGTAGAGATTGGGCACTACTTGGTAACCTTTTAAATCAGGTATGAATGCCCTATCACACTCTTGTGTCCATTCACACCTGACCCCCCTTGCACTGCAAAATGGTGATGGGTTTTTCTATTTTAAGAATCCTTCCACCGTCTCAGGTAATAGCAGCTAGCCCCATGAAGCTTCTCACCTGTGTGCATTTTTCATTTCTTCACTCCATAATGGCCTTTACCTTTTACGGGTCCCACGAGGATTCGCTAGATGATACTTGGCCCACAAATGGTGGATTTCTTTGCGGAAGAAGGAACGCCGACAACTTCCCATCCTGATTTGTTCTCTCTAAGACGGGACAACACTATTGATGAGTGTTCCTCATGTTCTACTTTCATTCTTGGAATAGATGAGGGATGTCATACAAAGACTTGTACAAAATGGTCTAATTACTTAGGATACTTTGTTCATGAGGCTCATGAATCTGGCTGGCCGCCTTGGTCAATCGAAGATTACTACCAGCAAACTCGTAATGTCCAAGCCGAGTTTGGAAGGCAGTTTTTTTGGGATATCACCTTCCTTAATCCTTAAGCATTGATACCACGATGCGCCAAATCGATCTTTGAGAATCTGCTACTCCTTTCATGTCCCATTCGAAGAGGTCATCAATTCAGCGGCATCGGGTACCCTGGCTTTTCCCTTACGGTTCAAGTCCCTGTAGTCTATACTACGATTAAGTAAGGATCCATCCTTCTTATTTACAAAATTACCGGTCTTGAGGGGTGAACCTTTGGGCCTTATTAGCCCCTAAGTCCAACAACTCTCAACTACATTTGCAATTCACAAAGTTCCGGTGCTGTCATCCGATACGAGGTCTTAGAGTGGTTATGCACGAGGTTTTATCTCAATTGTAAAATCAGCTCCCTCTCAGGAGGTAACAATGGTAACTCGTTTGGAAAAACATCTTGGAATTACATTGTCTGGGATCTTGGAATCAATGAGGGTCCCTTCCTTTTCATTCACTACTTCCACTACATAAAGTCGACACCCTTGCCTCAAGCATCAACCCAACCTTCATAGTGGATATAAAAGCGTGGCGACACTTTTCTCTGTACACCCACGGATCTCTATTGGTCTTCCTTCATCAACGACACAAAGCACCCTCTTTGAAACACAATCTACCTATGTTCGATGAGCTACTAACCAATCCATTCCAATGATTGGGTCCTTATGCCTCGAGAGCGTTGGCGGTATACCTTCAACCGGTAGTACACACTCCGGTCTACTATACAATTATCGACACTAGGTCCCTCTTGCTTTTTTCCCAGAAGCCATCTCGACTTGATTAAAGTCATTGTGCTCTATAGACGCCAATCCACTCTTTTCTAATGCGGATGGTGAAATGAAACCATCTGCATTTTGAGAACCAAACAAAATATTAACATTGATATGATTTAGGATACCTAATGTCTCCACCACTGTGGATTGATGTTACGACACGGGGTTGTGTGAGTGCTGCAGAAATATGGTGGCTACTACTTGCACTCTCCCAGCCGAGCCTTTCCTTCTCTAATACACGAACCACGATTGTAACCCGGTGATCCACGGCAGTAATGGGGTCCCTGCATGTGAGGTAGCATGATTGAACGCCGCAATGCGTTGTTATGTGTCTATCTTTGAGGTAGGTTCCTTCCCCTAGAACCCCTGCCCGCTCATTTGTTCCCTGAGATGAAGATTGCATTGGTCTGTACAGCATGCGCACCGCTGGCGATGTACAAGATGCTATACCCGCTGCCATTGAAATCCCTATAGCTCTTGTCCTTGCGTGGTCTGACACCATAAAGGCGGGCGCAGGCCCTATCCCTAGGAATGTCGAGGGCCTTTCTGAACCCGGGCGATCACCGATACTTCGGTCTTGCACCCTCGGTCAAGTTCATATGTTCTTCTAATGCACATTTTCCACCTCATCAGAGATGGCTTTATATCCTCACCATAGCTCTTATCCTAGGGTTCCAATCCATAGATGAAGCGCTCTTCCTATCGTTGGTCGTTATCCATGTATGACACATATTTGACCGATTCCATAAACATGATCTCATATTCTTCTACAGGTTTGTTTCCCTATACTAAGGCATGGAAAGCCCCAACCTGTTGTTCCTCATAAAACGCCGGTAGATATTTCCTCCTAAAACTCTCCTCGAAAAGTTCCAAAGATACTATATGCGGGGTAGGAATGCAGGTTAATCTTTCCTGGTTACCCCACACCGGTTGGTATTTTGTCCTTAACTAAAAATGGTGATCGATCTTAAGCCTTTTGGGTTGAATGTATAGTCCATGAATAAAACACCTTTTGTGACTTCCAACCATGCTTTTCGCGATCAGACATGATACTCTTTGGCAAACTATGAAGTTTGATCTTTGCAACTCGGCAGTGATGTCTTGATTTGGAGGTCTCCCTAGATAAAACGATGCTCTTTTGGATTACGTTTCGGATGGTGGAGTTCCACTTGAGTCCACCCGGTTGTCTCCCCTTTAGAGTCTTGTTGATGGCTTCAGCAGTAGCGATTATGAGGGCTAGCTTTCGGCGATGGGTGGTGGTGGCAGCGGGTGGTGTTGGAGGTTAACTGACGGCGGCTCCCACCTTCTCGACTTCTCGAGTCCTAACCATCCTATATTATTTAACCCGCATCAGCCAAAGTTGTCAGGGTGAGTTCAGGATGTTTTAAATTAGTGCTACTAAACTTTAGAAATAGGGTTAGGCATAAGAACCTTTGCTTGTGCGTAGCGGACATTACTCCGATAGGGGATTGGCTAGGTTAGAGGTTAGGTTTAAGCATCTAGCTTCATTTCATGGTCCCTACTAAACAACTATTGGTCTTTGCCACAGCTATGCTATCTTGGCGCCGCCACTCATCACTTCCTAGGCTTACTCTCCCGGCACATATGTCGCCTCGTTCTCGCTTGTCCTAATCTAAGCCCTTTTAATTTGCAACACAACAGTTAAAATGACTCGACCTTATGTTTATTAAATTACACCAAAAGTACACATTGACAATGGGGCATAATTAATGATCTTTAATCTTATTTAACCTTAAACCATAATCCGATGGCTATGCATTGGAGATGCTTTGGCATTTTCTCAGTCGTCCTTCAACATCAATGGGTCACATTTATCATTCATAACTTTCTTGCATTTATCACAACATCAGCTAACATGTTTTATTTATTTATTTATTTTAGCGTTTACCTAAACACATACAAAAAAGTTGTTGTAAGGTTATGTAATTACCACATTTAATAATTAAATAAGATAAAACCATGGAATCTAAATAATTATCCCCGTCTGCCAGCCCCATTTTGGCGTTTACCAATGCTATGTATTTTTCGGCATTAGTGTTCTTCTTAAGGTGCTTCACTTGGTGGTGGTGGTCTTAGGTATAGCCAGGTTAAAGAGTATTTATAGTGAAATTATTTGTAAAAGAAACAACGCATGGCTGGCGTTGGTAGAGGCCGGATGTAAAGATTTTCACGGTGGAAGGAGGTTTGGGGGTTCAATTCCACGGACTCCATACATTTTTCTTAGCCCCATATTATTCAACAACTAATATCTTATTAAACTGTTAACTTAATTTAATGTAATTAATTTATCTTAATTTAATTTAAAATTTAAATAAAAAAAATAAAAATAAAATATTTTAGAAACCCCTTCTTTTTTTAAATAATTATAATTAAAATAAATAATAAAAATTAAAAATTAAAAAAATTAAAACAATTAATTTATTACCATTTAAAATTATAATAAAGAAATAATCAACAAAATAAAATAAAATAAGATAAACTAATCACATTATAGGAGATGAGCATCGTGGGTCCTCGCATGGGGCCCGTGGACCCTCTAGGTGCTCATCTCTTCTAGACTTCTCTTCAGCCCATCTACGATTATCGAATTTGGTGGTTGGTTTGTCTGGGCATTGATTGATGAGGTTTTGAAAAACCTAGGGTTCATAACATTTCCAGTACATTAGGTAGGTCGAGTAGAGTGTAGGCAGCTTTAACCGTGGAGAACAGGGGTTCAATGGAGGCCCAGACCTCATCAATAACAGGTATTGTGTGAGCCGGGGTCCTGTGAAACAACAACCACAGTTCAGCTCCGAAATGTAGAGCAATAATAGTAGTAATAATAATAACAATAGCACAATGGAGACTTTGGGTGGGGTCCGCAGGTCATCGCGATGTCCGCGGCCTGCGTCACGGTTAGATCCTAACTAGAACCCTGGAGGGACAACAAGCGGTTTGATGTGGTAGCGGTGGTAGTAAATTATTGTTGTGGCCGGTTAATGGATTGGGATACAAGTCCCTGTTCAATTGAATCGAGGAAAAACTTACTTGGTGGAGCGCACTGTCAAACTGACCTCTACAATCACAAATTGAAAAGAAGGCTGCGGGCTTGGAGCCATAGTCCATAGATTTGAGGCCACGATCCATATCTGAGTGGAAGCAGTGATTGGAACAAAGGATACAACGTTTTTTTATGGACATCATAAAAATACAAAGCTTTTGAATTGATTTGTGCAACGATTTGACTAGATATCTACAAAGAGGAGGGTTTCGCTCAGACACAATTGTTGGATTCCTAGAAGCTCCAAAGCTATCAGAAAGCTCATATCAATGCATGCCGAGTGCAGGAATTCAGAGATTGCATGCCAAGTGTTTGACATAATTCTTAAGCGAGCAAGGTAGAGTAGATAGTATTGCAGTCATTATCATTTTCATTTTATTATCCTGCGTGTTGAGTGTCCCCATAAATAAAAAAATTGTACACATATGACCAAATTTGATATCTATGAAACGAAAAATCTTCGATGCCCCTCACACAAGAATTCATTGAATTAATACTCAAAACTTTGTAAGGTTTATCATACATTGAATGTGAAATCTAATCTTTATTACCTAGATAACTGTTATTGTTGCCTTGATTATTTTCTGCAATATTTTGGATAACCTCAAAACTATCATTTCGTCCAGCCTGTTTCTTCCTTTATATTTTTTTTTAGATGGTACTTGAGAGTCAGGTATTGTTGTGGAGTAAAATAGAATGATGGGCATGTTTCAATTTTATGCGGTTATTATGCGGTGAAAGGAAATAATGGAGGCTCTTATGTTCACTGATTTGGATTAACTCTTGCCTTAGGATACAGTAGGTGTGTGTTTGCCCAGAAACCTTAGGTTCCAGAATCAGAATTAGTAGGAATAAATTTGGGTAAAACTTTATTACAACTAAAATGTGTAACTAAAATAAGTATTAGTAATTCCGCTAAGAAACAACCACATTCCTTGCATAGCATGCATGAATATATTCATCTTGAAATAAAAATCATCATTGTATTAAAACTAAGTCACAACAACCACATTCCTTGCATAGCATGCATGAATATCTTCTAAAGCAATGTGGAAATCAAGCAAAATATGTCCACAACTGGAGTCAATTGGAAAATCTAAAATATTTAGATAAACCATCCAACTAAAAGGAAAGTAGGATTAGGGATTAACATAATCATAAAACACCCTGTAAAAGTTTAAACTTTTAGGCACAAATTATGGGATTGCTTCCCTTTTGAAATAAATTGCTTCTATTTAAATTTTGGGCAGCTAAAATTAAGATAGGTTGTGCTTCAAGAGGTGGTTTGTGTAACAACACTTAGTTGTTTGTTTTACTTCAGTAAATTCATATTGCATTTATTTATTTATTTTATTTTTTTATTAGTATTAATCTTTTATATGCGGGTTAAAGGCGTGGTTTGAGTTTTCTCAAAGAATGTACAAATAAAACTACCCTTATTTAGGCCTTGGTTCCGATTTGAACCGAGGGCTCGATGCATAGTGTAATGGTTTGGATTTACATTTTTACATCAATTTATTTTTGATAAACTAACTAATTTTATAACACGGTAATTTTACGATAGTAACTTCTATAACATTCAAGAAATTTTACTAATTAAAACTCATTCGTATGCAGTTTCGTCAATATAATAAAATTTAATAACAAATTAATTCAAAACAGTACATAATTCTTACCTGAACCTAATGCTATTATTTTCTCGTTGCTTGATTTGTCAAAACTTCTTTGGGACACTACCCAAAACCGTCTTCCCAGCTGACTAGTTAGCTCCCTAGCCAGGATATCCATTGATATCCAGCCCTCAGATGCCAGAACCCCAATGGAAACTCCGGTGCATTGTGTCAATTCCAATCCAAATTTCCTCTGCCAATCCCCAGCTCCAAAATTCATCCCCAACTCACGTAGAATAATCCCCTCTCCCAGGCTCCTTTTCCCCCCTTGTCCCTCCTTCACTGACTTCCTTCATTTACTCCCTTATCCCTACGTTTATTACCTTATCCTCTTATTAAATATCTTATCCCATTATTAAATGCTTCTTTATCATTTATTTGTGTTTTTATCCCACTCATGTCATGAAGTTTTAATAGGATTAAATTATCAACTCTATTAATTCTTTACTCACATAATTAAAGGTTGATTAATAGTCTAAATAACCATTGACAATTATGAACAATTAGTAGTGTGATAATTAATTTAGTTAATAGTATATAAGAAACAATTTTTAGGATTATATTATTAAATTTAGGTATAATTAATAATCAAGGTCGTTACACATCCATTCCATATCAACCTTCACCTCATGCGCTCCCAACACCCAAGTCAAGTCCTTCCCTACATCTTCTAACATCCAAGCATGAGAAATTGATTTGTTGCTGCCACATAAGAACTAGAATAGAGAAAGGAAGAATATCATGATGTCCATTTTCATACAAGCACACTAAAAGTTAGAGGTGTGGTTTCTTTGGTTCATTTCCATGATGTATTCATTCATCTCATGGGTTTCCAATAATCTTTTCCAGCCTTTTGACTCATGGTTCTCCTACATATTGTACATCTTCAAAAAGTTGTTGTTATGGATTCATGAAAGGATACAACATATGTGTTATATCGATTTGAGTCATACATGTTATAAGGATTTGATAGGCTACGAGGTTAATGGATGTCCCAAGAATGATTATGATGTTAACCCTTTCATTAATGCCTAGCCCTCCCATATGAACATTTTGTGTGTTTGTTTTTCTTGCTTGCTGATATACATCATTGTTTAAAACAGGGTTATGTGCTCATAAGATTTACCATGGAAACATGATAATGGTTCTCTTGGGTAATTAATTATGATGATTTTGTACGGAAATATATTGCCATCATGAAAGGAAATACATGTAGTTGTCTACACAAATTCTAATGGAAGGAAGTTGTTATTAAAAGGCAATTGAAGCAATGTCTCCACCCAAGATTTAAAAGAAATTTCTGTATTGGCTTGTTTGAGGAGGCACTTTCCATGAGTTATTACCAAGAAGCAATAGAAGAGAGCCTATGCTTCCATACAACAAGGGGAAAAAATCAATTTGAGTCATTATCTTTGGCATGAAACAACAATCATTAGTTTCCACCCTTGGTTTCATATTCAACCATCTATTCTGAGCATCATAATTTTATTGTTGAAATCTTAGAAGTGAAGGTATATCAAGGAAAATTCGGATCTCATTTATTATTTTCAGTTTTGGCATGATAATACAGTCTAGCATGAAATCTATGGAAGAAAATTGGGTCACCATTGGTACTTGTGGCAACAAATTGACCTGGGTGTTGGGGAAACTTATTGGAATTTCTAGATTTTGTCATTGATTGGCTACATTTTTCTGAGTTATCTTTACATTACATGAAGAATGGACCGACTACTATGCATGCCCAAAGAATTTACTTGAAGGAAGTTGATTTTCCACAAGAACCTACAGTAAAATAAATTATTGTAGAAGCCATTTTCTTTTAAACACATGGGTAGAAATACATAGTTATGTGGTTCATTTTCTTGGTTCATGATACACTGATTGATTCAAAAATTCTGAACACTTCATAATGATGGTAAAAAAATTGTTCCATATAGTCTTAATGTTATGAATTTTCATTGAAAAGAAGTCTTGTTATCAATAATGAAAACCTGTGAGGTACCCTACAAACAAAACAATTTTGTTTGAGGTTAAATCATGATTCTGAGACTACAATCCCATAAGTGGCCAGAGATTATTGGAGGGTATATCATATGGTATGGGGATTGTCAAATACATATGGTTAAACATTTGATGGTAAAATCATGACATGGCCAACTCAATCACATTATGAGATAACATTTGATGGATTTCCAAGATTGGAGGATTGGTATTCAAGCATTGATAAGGTATTTACAACCTGCAGTAAAAGATATCATGTACTAATCATTTTGCAGCAAGTCTCGTGACCAGATTCAAGGTTTGCAGATTTTTTTCCCACTAAAAATGTTGCCTTGAGGTACAAGAAAACTTATTGAGTGAATTTGATGGTGATTGTGTTGTATACATGAGCAAGAGGTACTTAGAGATGATTGTCTTCTTATGCATTTCCTCATAGGACTCTCTTTTGGGATTGTGTTTAAGTTTGATTTCATAATTCAGCATGAGGACATGCTATACAATCAGTGTGAGGCAGTTACTATGCATGATGGTTTGTTACATCATTTATATTTCATATTTTTTCTCATGCATGTTATTTTCTACAAAAAAAGTGCAGAAATTGATTTGAGCATATCTTCCAAATGATGAATTGGGTTGTCATGATTTTTGGTATATTGAAGCATGGGATTAATATGCATACAAAATTCACTTTGTACTTTAGAAAAATGTGGTGTTGTTAGAACTATTTCAGAAGAGTTTCAATTACAAGGAGTTTCAACAAGAGGATATCTTGGGATTTGTGTATTGGATTGTTATGATTTTTTGGAAAGAATGTGCATTAAATCGTGACATATAAAAATATCAAAATACTTTATTCATCTGAGTTGTTCTTTGCATGAAAATCCATTGTATCAACAACACTCAAATGAGTCCTTAACAACTTGATTAATGCAATGTATTGAGTTCTTAGGAGGGACATGTACAACATTTTAGGTGTGGGGGCGGATGTTGGGTCACATGTTTGTCCATATTTTCATCATCTCTAGACATCCATTCCATCCCTTCTCCATCCTATTATAGTTCATTTATAATTCCATTTGCCATACATTTGCTACAACTGCTCTTAAATGACATATTATTCTTGTTATGCTTTAGTGGTTAATAATGATTATTCTTCCTTCATTTTTAATGATTAAAGACTATTATGCATGATTTTTTCTGATGATAGTTTGACGAGTGATTTTATGTATCAACAATTGCAGTAGTCAAGGGTTCAATACATGGAATGACTGCACACATGTGAGTTCCATTTCGTGGTTAACCATTTTTAGTGAAAAACGTGGCAAATAAGGAGAGAAAAATTTGCGTGGAATATTGTGAGCAAATGAGGATGAATCGAGAAATCGAGACATGGGTTTTGTTGAGAATGATGTTAATTGAGTTTAGGTGTGGAGTCGTTTCCAATTGGAGCTACGGTTTTAGAGAAATCGCTGGTTCTTTAAAGGGTATTTAGATTTACAATTGTGGTCGGTTCTCTAAACTTGGCAATTTGTTTTAGTAACTTGATTTGAAGTTTGATTTTTATAAATAAGACCTCTTAAATTATGAGAGAGGCAGTCATGAAATTATATAGAATTTATTTGTAAGAAAGAGCTGAACTTATGTAATATCTGAGTTTTCTTCAATAATACAAAGGAGGTGATGGATCTGCAATTATGTGCAAATTTCTCTTAATCTTTAAGTCTTTTTGGCCATGCATGCTTGGTGAGGCAGGGCCCCCTCAATATTGTATGTGTTGGTCTTATTCATTACTTGTATTTTTCTTTTCATTGTCTTAATTTATCTTGGTTTATGAATAGTTGATCATTGCTTACAGTTGTGTGTTGTTTATTAGATTGCTCTTACAACAATTCAATTCATGTTATTTGTTACTTCATTTGTTGATAATCCTTTAATTTATGTAAGAATGTGGTAGTGATTTTATTTCGGTAGGTGTATTTTCAAGCAAGAGTGGGTTTGATTGATTTTAAGTTATGTGTTTTATTTTATTAAATGAATGTAGTGTTGGTTGGAATTTGTTGCTTGCATATATTGTGCACGGTAACTTTGAAATAAAGACTTCCTCGGGTTGACAAATTGAAATGGTTAGACCAAATACTACAATGCAATTAATTCAAACATTGGATTCATTAATGTAGCGACTATTGTTCCTTTGGGTGTAGTTGTTGTTCATTTTAAAGGAACAACAATCGCGCGAAAGGAACAACATTTGTTCCTTTGAGTGTAGTTGTTGTTCATTTGAAAGGAATAGTTGTTGTTCCTTTCAAGTGATTGTTGTTCCTTTGAGTGTAGTTGTTGTTCATTTTAAAGGGACAGGTTGTGGTATCTATTGCTTATTTGTTGTTCCTTTGAGGGGTAGTTGCTATTCATTTTGAAAGGTTTCTTTGTTGTTCCTTTGAGGGTAGTTGCTATTCATTTGAAAGGAACAACTGTCGTTCCCTTTACGATTGTTGTTCATTTATAGGTGTTGCATCTCTGGAGGTTGGGTATTGAAAACGGAAGGTAAGAACCTATGTAGGAAACAAGTAAAATGTTTGTGCCAATGCCTACCTTTGGTTGATGCATAGAGGTTGATTTTAGGACATATTTAGATCCCAACAATAGTTTGTTTCTAACATTGATGCCATACCTTTGATATGTTGTTTCAAAAAACGATAGATAAAGGGAACCAAAAAACCACCTAAGAAAAACATTGTTGTGTTAATGTATTAGGCAAAATATAATGGATATGAATGGAATTTATGAAGAATACATATGTGAGAAAATCAATAAACACATATGTTGAAGTGTCAATATATTTCTTGAAATATGTATGTGAATATTTGAACAACAATGATTTATGTATTTATGAAGAATTGAACATGGTTTAGGAATGACCTTGTAGGAGAAGAAAGGTCAAACAAAAATTTGTAAGTATATTTTAATCCTTAAATAAAGAAACTTGTATTTTGATAGTATTTTAACATTTGTATCAACTTAAGAATAATATAACTTTAAAAGTTTGTTGAGAAAAAAAATTTAAGAGGGATTTTAGAGCTCAAAATATATTTTATATTAAATTTACTCCTATATAAAATTGTTTTTTTTAAATATTAAAATATGGATTGGAATGCAAAATTAATTGTTTGGATAATTAAATATGTATTGGAATGAAAAATATTTGATTAGTATCACAAATGTGTCAATGAGAATCAATAAAGCAAAGTATTTGTAGGATATTCGATTTCTTATGTTACACATAAAAGATAAGTACTTAAAAAAAAATAACATTCAAAGTTCAGTTGTTATATTTGGATAAAATATTTAAGCCATAAATCAATGGATTTTACAGAATGTCCATGGGCGGATGCTTATTCACTTTGTGGAAAGAAAACTAAGGTTTAATTTGTTCTTTATCCTTTTTTTTACACTTTTATTATGACAAAAGCAAGTTGTGACTATGCATGCTAAATCTGTCACTGAGTAGCCATATAGTGAATTTCCATGGTTTTGGTTACTCTTTCACATTGCTATGCTATTTATTGGCTATTTTCTCAAACATATGTAATTTTTTTTTTATTTCTTCTACCATTATAAATAAAAAAAAATATTTTCTTTCTCAACATATTTATCTGTATTTTCTTCGGCATTCCCTTTCCCTTGCTTTAGGGGTATGCTAGTTAATTTGTTGTTGAAAAGATAAATTGCCCTCCCATAATAATGTAAACTTTTTTTTTTAAATATATCATAATTGTTTTATAAATTTACATTTTTATAATTTTATACTATATTACAACTTTACAACAGAGGATTTCTCACAATCTATTATATCCATACAATAGAGTGTTCTCTTTGCAAAATCATGAATCTTGACGTGATGTGATGGTTATAGTGTGCTTCAATGCCAATAACTCTTTTTAGGTAGATTAAATATGACATATAAAATTTCTCCTTCACTGCTTTTTCTTATTGTGCCACTTTCAGAGTTTCTTTCATTTGATTAACTTAACCATTCTCATCGATTTTTTTTTCTTTCATTTGATTTTCACTATAATTTCAGTTTTGGATTTCTTGTTGGAAACATGCCAATGAATTTCCTCATGCGGTCACATGCACATGCATGTAGCTATGTTAATGTGCATGGATGCAATCTATTTATGAATTATTCGTGTAACTATGTGATCTATTCATGATCAGTCTGTGTAACTGAGTGATAGATGTTATATATACGAGCATACCCATAGAAGTGTGAGTGCAATGTGTGAAGAGTGTTAGAGCAAGTTGTGTAGAGAGTAGAGTGTGTGTGAGGATAGGATGATTGTATGCCCATGAAGACTATTGTAATTCTTCCTTGAGTAATAAGAATATCGATAATTATTGACTGTGGTTTTTTCCCTCATTGGGTTCCACATAAATCACTGTGTAAAATTGTGGGATTGTTGTTCTTGGTTTAATGCGTGTTTGATCTTTCTCGTTTATATTATGGTTTTATGCTATGTTTTTCTTCCGCTGCCTAACAAGTGGTATCAAAGCTTAGAGTTGGAGGAGCAGACAGAGAAGAAGAAGATAATCTAGTTGTTGGATCGAAGAGTAGGTTAACTAAGTCAAGTGAAGTGGATCAGCCTAGGATAGGTTTTATTACATCATTGTAGGTTGTCCCTATGGAAAAGTGTGACGGTCGCAGAAAAACTTTCAAAATTTTGATAATTTTGACATCATCGCGGGCACTACACAGTGCACAGTGCGACATCGACGCGGGCACTACATAGTGCACAGTGCGACATCAACATGGGCACTAATTAACACACAATGTAACATCATTGCGGGAACTACATAGTGCAAAGTGAGACATCATTGCAGGCCATAATTTGATAAGGTGCGACACTTCCTAATCATCGCAGGCTACCCTCATAAAAGGTGCGACAATCCAAAAATTAAAGAAAAATTTCGATGGTATGAAGGGTGTATGAAGGGTTTCTTGTCTTATTATGTGACATGGTCATGAGATTTAATGTTTTTCTAATGAAACAAGTGGATGAGGTGAAGTATAAGTACGAACCATTATTTAAAGAGTGAGTGGATGTTTTAAAAAAGGTGAACTCTTTTATAAAAAGTGAGGTTAGTAAAAGGGTTTTTTAGGTATAAAATATTGTTTTTTAGAAAACCGTTTTATTAAACTTTTTTGGGGTTTATACCATTATTCTTCCACATTTAAAAAGGCTCAGTTTTATAAGTAGTGTTTTTTTGGATTTTTTTCTACTAATGGCAAAAGTGTAGAGTTCCAAGTTTGAGGTGGAAAATTTCAGTGGTAAGAATAGCTTTGCACTATTGAAGCTCAAGATGTGAGATCTTCTTTTGAAAAAAGAATTGCAAAAAACCTTGGTTGTTAAGGAAATGAAACCGGAAAGCATGACAGATGAGGGCTGGGAGGATCTGGATGCAATATCCCTCAGTACTATTCGTTTGTGTCTAGCAGATGAGGTGTTGTTTAAAATCGTTGAAGAGAAGACAACAACAGGTTTGTGGAACAAACTGGAGAGTCTGTGTATGACAAATAAATTGTTAAACAAAATCTTCTTGAAGGGGAAGTTGTATAACTTGCAGATGAAAGAAGGTACGAAAATTGTTGATCACGTGAATGTTTTCAATACTCTGATTTATCAATTAACTAGTATGGAAGTAAAATTCGAAGATGTGGACAAGGTGGTTACGCTATTGTGTTCATTGCATGAGTCTTGGGATCATCTAGTCAGAATTGTGTGGTTTAACACAACAAATTTCATTGATTATGACACTGTTGTGGGAGCTTTATTGTCTGAGGAGATGAGAAAAAAATCCAGTAAAGAAACCTCAACAACAGAAGCAATGGTGGTCAGAGGTCGACCTATAGAAAGAGGGAAAAATCAGAGGGGTACATCAAGGTCTAATTCAAAAGGAAATAAGAGTAAGAAGAAATGTTGGTTTTGTGGCAAATCTGGGCATCTCAAGAAGGATTGATGGAAAAGACAAAAAGCATCCAAGGAGGACTCCACAAAAGAATCAAAGGAAGCTAATGTAGTTGAAACAAGTTCAAGTTCTAGTTCAGATATGGTTGATGAGGTATTGTCTACTTGTGATGTTTCACATCAACATCGACATTGGTCATTAGATTCTAGTGCATCGAGCCACATGTGTCTTCGTAGAAATTGGTTCTCAACTTACCAATCTATTGATGATGGTGTTGTTTTTATGGGAAATGATTTTTCTTGTAAAATTGTTGGAGTTGGTAGCATCCAGATTAAAATGCATGATAGTTCTGGAAGAACATTAACAGATGTAAGGAATGTCCCCAAACTAAGAAAGAACTTGATATCATTGGGAGTTATAGATTATGTTGGTTACAAGTGTACAACTCAAGGTGGAGTAATAAAGGTGTCCAAAGGCATATTATTAGTCATGAAGGCAAAGAGGATCGAGAACCTTTATCAACTTGAGCGAAGGACAAAAGTAAATCAAGTAGTGGTAGCATTTGACGATGCAAGTGACTCTGTTCATTTATGGCATCAGTGTTTGGGTCATATGAGCAAGAAATGGCTTAAGGTATTAGTTGATCGTCAGTCATTTCCAAGTTTGAAGTTTATGAATTTGAATTTCTGCAAGTATTGTGTTTTTGGAAAACAGTGTAGACAAAAGTTTAAAGAAGGAAGTCATATAAGCAAAGGTATCATTGATTACATTCATTCAGATGTTTGGGGACTATCCCCTACAGTTTCTCTTGGAGGATCATCATATTTTGTGACATCTATAGATAATTACTCTAGGAAGGTTTGGTTCTATTTACTTAAAAGAAAAGTTGATGTATTTAATACTTTTAAGCAATTCAGGGCTTTGGTTGAAAAGAGCACTGATGGGTCAATCAAGTGTTTAAGGATAGATAATGGAGGTGAGTTCACATCTGTGAAATTTGAGAACTATTGCAAGGAAGCTAGGATCGAAATACATAATACCATGGTTTATACTCCTCAACAAAATGGTGTTGTTGAACGCATGAATAAGACTCTTCTAGAGAGAGCAAGGAGCATGCTCAGTAATGCCAAGATGAAACATGAAGTGTGGGATGCAGTAGTTCCTATAGCATGCTATCTGATAAATCGATCGCCATCAACTACAATAAACTGTAAGATTCCAGAAGAGGTATGGACAGGTCATTTGTGTGATTTTTCAAATCTGAGAATATTTGGTTGTGATGCTTATGATCTTATTTCTAAAGACCATCGTTTGAAGTTAGATCCTAAATCAAAGAAATATGTCTTTATTGGTTATGGTGATGGAGATAATGGGTATAGACTGTTGGATCCTATTGCCCACAAACTCATCATAGGCATAGATGTAGTATTTGATGAATCCTCACTCTTAAAATCAGAATTGGTAGATGTTGAAGTGAGACAAGAACAGGTACCGCAAGTTCAACAAATTTAGTTCGAAACTTAACCATCTTCAGAAAGGGATGAGCATGAAGAAGTTACAGAAGAAGAATATGAAGATGCAGAAAATATCCAAGAAACTGAGGATATGCCTCAACCATCTCTAAGGAGATCTTCACGGTTCAGGAATCCTCCTAAAAGGTATGATGATTATGTTTCATCTGTGGCTTTGGTTTCTATTGATGGAGAACCTAGTTGTTTTCAGGAAGCATTTAAGGTATATGAAAGTGCTCAATCGAAGAAATCTATGAAAGAATAAATGGATGCCTTAGAGAGGAATAAAATATGGGACCTGGTAGAACTTCCAAAGGATAGGAAGGTTGTCGATAGCAAGTGGGTCTACAAGTTGAAAAAGGGTGGTGATGACAAAGTAAAGAGGTATAAAGCAATACTAGTAGAAAAAGGGTATTCTCAAAAGGAAGGTGTTTATTTTCATGAGATATTTTCACCAGTTGTGAAGCTTGCTTCAGTTCATGTTGTGTTAGCACTAGTTGATTTACTTGATCTTGAGTTAGAGCTGCTAGATGTTAAAACAATGTTTCTACATGGAGATTTAGATGAGGATATATATATGGAACAATGAGTTTGTTCAGGATCGCAATAAAAGGTGTTAACGATTAAAATCGCAACGACGAATTCTTCCCACAAAGGATTGCTAAGCGATATTATTTATTTATGATAATAATATCTAGTATGTGGTGTTAGCACCAAAAGTCACCCCTAGATTGTGACAGAGGTAAGCCTGATACCCATCAGTTTGTATGTCACTAAGAATAAATTTAATGGCGATCTAATGGGCGCGGTCTCAAGAAAATATCGTCTTAACTCAGAAAACCTGGACTGATATGCACAAGCAGGTGAGGTCTTGGTTTAACTTCAGTCAGTAGGTTGTAGTAAGGGTGAGTAGAAGGAAGACTTTGGTGAGAAAATGTAGAGGTCTTCTGAGGACATCAGATCTTTTAGCAACCCAAGGAGGAACAATTTAAACACAAGAACTTCTCGAATTTAAATCTCAAAGAAACTGAAAGGAATTATAACAGCACTATAATCAAACTTTCATCATAATGTAGTCACAATAATTCAAGTGAATTAGTCAATCATGAAATATTTCAGCATCAGAGGAAAACAAGAGGGAGTAAGAAAGTTGACTGTCATTAAACAAGAAATCTCAGACTACAATGCATAACCAAGGAACCAGAAGCTTCATTAAAACTTTACAATATGAGAACTTTGCTCTACCATCGACAATAAGAAAATGGCAAAAATGCCTACATATACTCAGAACTAGCTTCGACTACTAAAGGAATGATCATGTCACACGTTTAAGGTTTTGCACCGATAAACTTCTCTGTTAGGCTGCGCATGCAGACGTTGGTCAGACTACCCATGCAATCTTCTGTCAAACACGATCTCTGTTGGTCTGGACTGATGTTCTGCCTCTGCATTTATCCTTTTCTGGCCTTCTATTTATGGAAGGAGACGATGTCCAACCACCACCACCTGCTTCACTAACTATTTCCTCGGGATCAGAGAGGCCCCAAGTCAACTCTACACTTATAGGACATGGATACCTCTTCTTATTTGTTTGATCTTTGATGGATTGTTTGTGGGGAAGTCACGCAGGTGGACATGGACGAGGATCTAGCGAGGATGATTGGTGCGATCGACGTGGAGATGAGATGAGAGGTGGCTATGTAGACAGACGTGGAAAAGGGAAGGCGATCAGGAAAGTGTGGGCGACAGAACTCGTGGGTGCTGAGGTGTGATAGGATGAAAATGAAGTGGCACGGGACGATGATGTGGAGGCCAAGGAGAGACTGCGGTAGTAGGCACAGTGGGGAAAATCCACCTAAGTGGAGGTGAGAGGGAGTACGAGGGAGAAAACA
>SNQJ01S0071412.1:0-17510 GCA_010110895.2 Picea sitchensis | reverse complement strand
CTTTAGAGCTTTCACTAGGCAAAGAAGAAAAAAGGGAAGGATACTTAACAGGTGAAGAAGGTGAAAATTCGACATGAGGTTGATGTGTGGGTGGTGTGATTACATATGAAGCACTTGCTGCATTTGAGATTATTGGAGTGGAAAACAACCATACAGGTAACCCAATTGTGAGACCTAGAAGGCTCAAAGTAGCGATGTAAGGAGGACCAATGTTTCCGTAAGAAGGAAAAACAAAAGGTTCCATCAGAGAAAGGGTTTCTCCATTGGTAGTTTCGGGAACTAACGCCATTAAAGAAAGATCCAACCTAGAGTCTTCTAGGGAAAATAAACAACACACGCTAAAAATCTAGGAAGAAAGCAAACAAACAAAACCTTCTCACAATGAACACACTAGTTGGTGATGAAATCCAACGTCGCGAGAAAAATATAAGAAGGGGTTGAGATAGAGCCGGTGGAAAAGTTATGTTGACGACCTGCTTAACAGACTTACACCCTGGTGCAAGCTCCCACACATAATCGTGGGTATACCATCCAAGGATCCCAATTGAGTTTGACCAATGTCGATTCCAGGTATCGTGAAGACTTGCCCCTCAACAGTCAACTCATGTAAAGACCCTAAAGAGATAGGCTACTAAGGTTATCAATTACGACAATGATGCCTGGGGAAACAATCGACAGTCCGATCCATGCGCAAGGGCAGGGTATCTAAGCCCGAAATCAACTCAAGAAGGTCCCCATAGGATTTTCTTCTCAAGTGACCCCCAATAATACACGTAATCTCTACACCAAGACCAACAAAGCAGGGTGAGTAACTATGTCGGCCCTAATGCGACCTCGTGATTGACTCTTGTGTTAGAAGGGATTCCCAGGACAAAATGTAGCAAGTGGATTTAAACTCTCCCTATCACAAGATAATATGTTTTTTTATAGCTTTGGAAAGTTATCTTTCACACCTATTCCAAATCCCTACACCTTAAGCTAATGTAGGTTTGCTACTAGAAAATATAAAAATGTCTAATAAATTTTAGTTTAGCGCTTGATTTTTAAGGTTGTTGTTTACTCAAGAGGAAAATGGCATGGACTAAATGATGTTTTGACCGAATCTAAATAATGTAAAGAAATGAGAATGAAAATATTTCACTTTGATGAAAGCTATATTACAATAAGGAAAAAACGTTTATCATTCCCAGATGCACAATGTCCTAAAATTCCAAAAACTATGCAATTTCGCTACTTCAAATGTAAGATAGTTTCACTACCCAAAAGCAAGAATCGAACTATATTCTTTTTTTTATTCTAATGTATAAGAAATTAAATGCAAATCTTTTAATGATCCTCTACTTTCAATTAAAAGAAGAGTCAGATGTAGATGCAAAAGACACGAAGCAAAAAGGGCTACAAACAAAGCATGCACTCAAAGCAATGAGAATTGATAGAAAACAAGTAGGAACTTGTTCTAACAAGAACTCAATCAAGGATTAATTTCTTGGAAATATATAAATCAAAGACCAAATGGAATAATACAAAGATCTCTGGATTTCCTTGTGACAACTTTCAAGCAATTAGATGAACGAGAAAGTATCAAAAACCACCTCAAGATCTCAAAGAGGAAGAGTGATTCCAAAACAATGAAAATATCTTAAAAAACCAAACAAATAACCAAAAGGGAGTGATAGGTACCAAATATCAACCTAAATAACTTCACAAACCTGTTAGAAAAACAGGACCGCGGAGCAATAAAATAAAACAAATGCGGAAACAAAACACAGAAGATACACAATACAAGAGAGACACAAATTTACGTGGTTCACCCAGTGTGGGCTATGTCCACCAGAGAAATTGACAGGTCCTTTCTTTATTATTATCCAACAAAATGAAGGGATACAACCTACAGCAAAACCCACTGTAACTTCCTCTTCTTTCTCTCATAGTCTCCACTCTCAGAATACAATACTCACCAACCTACATAGCCGCAATACATTTCCCTCATAAAAGAGGGTTTCCTTCTAGGGAAAAAAACCCTAACATAATCTCTATCATTAGATCTGCGACCTTTTAATGAACGGTCCATATTTACAATGAAATTACAATATACTTTTAAAAGGCAATTTTTTCTTTGGGGGCTTCGCCCCCGAACCCCAGCTGAGGGCCCGCTTTCCCCCAGACCTCCCAGCTGGGGGGATAGCCCCCCCAGACCCCGTAGAGGGGGTACCCCCCCTCTGCACTCCCCCGCGTGGAAGAGTGTACATACTTCTTGGGTGTAAATACTTCATGGGTTATAACACGGTTGAAAGTAAAAGACCTCTAAATCAAGAAGATAATCAGGCTCCACAACCAACAAAACCAACATACAGAGTCTGGATAAATACTTCCACAAAACAAGCTGAGAAAATCTGAGTAGAAGAGGGAAAAAATCCTCCAAGAAGGAGATCAACGCTCTGTCTCTCAAGGGCACATAGAGTTGTAGCACTCTGTAAAGCACTGCAGGGGAGCACTGATTTGAGATCAACACTCTGATATGCACTCCAGGGGAGCGTTGATCTACCCAAAAATTAAAAAAAAAAGCCAAAACAATTCAAAAAACTTACCCAGAAATCACAGAAGTTGGTGAAATTGCTAGTGAAGATGGGAGAAAGGTAATGGATCATAAACAAACAGTAAAACTGATCTAAAAGGTGGGAAAATGGTAGGGATAATCCAAGGAAATACAAATCAATGTCATTCCCCAATGGAGTTGGCAATTTTTGTTGTAGGAAAATTCCCCTGCCGACAGGTGAATGTCCTCTTGGATCTTAGACCCCTATGACCAAGACAGAAAAGTGATAACTTTGAACACTGAATTTCCTTTAAACATAGCTAAACTAGTCAATAGATAAGAGGAAAAAAGTATGAGTACCTTTTTATGATGTTTTTCCTCACTCAGTCCAAGTTGAGCTTGATATCCAAGTCCTTCAACGAGTCCTGCAATCCAATAAACAACGAAGACAAAGCAT
Source organism: Picea sitchensis (assembly GCA_010110895.2). Classification (NCBI taxonomy): domain Eukaryota; kingdom Viridiplantae; phylum Streptophyta; class Pinopsida; order Pinales; family Pinaceae; genus Picea; species Picea sitchensis. The sequence continues at coordinate 14,517 of SNQJ01S0071412.1, read as the reverse complement.
ACTTCCTATTCTACCATGATTAGTTTAAATCTAGATTTATCCAAAGAGACAAGTCCATGAAAATGTACACAAACGTGAAGGAAACAAGACAAGCACATGTATTAATGAGATCTCAAAAGAGATACTTACAAACCATTGATGAAGTTGCAACAACCTCTCCAAGTCCTCCTCATCCAGCCCTTGCACAAAGCTCAGAAGACCATAAGTTTGATACCTCCAATTTGCTTCTTCAAGATTTCTTCCAACACCATAGGTTGGATACCTCAAATCTGCCTCTCGCTTATTAGATCATAAGTTTGGTACCTATAAACTCCTATATTCCCTCTTCTCCATGTAAATCCCTCATTATATAGGATTTGGAGGCTTAACCACCATGGAGAGGATCACTCATCAGATCCACTAAAAAAGGGATCTGAAAGATATTTAGGGAGAATATCTCTTAAGGATTTTGGGGAGGAAATATCTCTCAAGGATTTTAAGGAGGAAATATTTCAACCATCCATGAGATCCTCCACCTTCCCTAAAAAAGGAGGAAATATTTCAACCATCCATGAGATCCTCCACCTTCCCTAAAAATAGGAAACCAAATGTGAGGTGGATTTCACACTTAATTAATTTCTTTTCATGAATATTAATAATAATTCATGCACTTCAGATTTTGGCCTTCATGTAATATATCAATCATTAGGGCCAGTAGAGTTACTCACCGCTTTTGTTGGTATTTGTGTAGAGATTGCACATATTACTGGGGTCAAATTGAGAATAAAATCTTGTGAGGACCTTCTCTATTTATTTCAGATTCGACACTCCGGCCGCTGCATGATTGATTTTCACTATTTCCCATGCATCATTGTTGTAATTGGTAACCCTAGTAGCCTATCTCTTTATAGGGTCTTTACATGAGGTGACCGTGGAGGGGAGCATTCACGACACGAATCACATTCTCCAAACTCACTTGGACTCCTTTGAGGGTATACCCACAATTATGTGTGGAGCTGCACCAGGGTGTAAGTCCATTGCTGTGTCATCAACGTAACTTTTCCAATTGCTCTATCTCATCCCCTTCCTATATCGGTTTCTCGACATTGGATTTCATCACCAACTAGTGCTCATAAGAGAAGGTTTCTTATTTATTTGCTTGCTTCCTATATTGTTAGCGTGTGTTGTTTATTTTCACTAGAAAACTCTATGGTAGGTTGGATCTTTGTTTAATGGAATCAGCTCCTGGAACTACCAATGGAGCAACCCTTGATCCTGGGAACCTTTGTTTTTCCTTCTATGGAAAACCGTTAGAAAAACAGGATCATGAGCAATAAAATAAAAATAAACGCGAAATAAAACACGTAAGATACAATACCGCCAAGAGAGAGACACAGATTTACTTGGTTCACCCAGCGTGGGCTACACCCACCGCAGAAATTGCCATGTCCTTTCTCTATTATTATCCATCAAAATGAAGGGATGTAACCTACAACAAAACCCATTGTGAATCCTCCTCCTTCTTTCTCTCACAGCTTCCTCTCTCTCAATACAATATTACCAATCCCATATAGCCGCAATACATTTCTCATAAAGAGGGGTTGTCTTCTAGGGCAAAACCCCTAACATAATCTCTTATCGTTAGATCCGCCACCTTATAATGAACGGGTCCAGTTTACAATGAAATTACAACATACTTTTAAAAGGCAATTTTTACTTCAGGGAATTCGCCCCTGAACCCCCATCGAAGAACACTGTCCCCTGAACCCCCACCGAGGACTCGCTTTCCCCTAGACCCCACAAAGGGGATAACCCCCCTCTGCACTCCCCTCGCATGGAAGAGTGTATACTGTGTAAATACTTCATGGGGTATAAACACGTGTCTGAAATTAAAAAGACCTCTAAATCGTGAAGATAATCAGGCTCCAAAAAAAACCAATACCCCACTTGACACTGACCACACCCACCACACAGATAAGTGCCGGACTCAACCTTCGACTCCGGAAAATTTCTACCATCTTCATTCTTGAAGACCAACCGAACCTGAGAAGGAACTCAGTTTCCCCCCGGTTACTCCCTTTGTTAACATGTTCCCAGGATTCAAGCAGTGTGTATCTTTTCCAGCCTTCAATTGTCCATCTTCCAAGTGCATCGTGTATGAAGTGGTATCTCAATTGTATATGCTTAGTCTTTTAATGGAAGGTCTAGTTATTTGCAAGGTGAATGGTACTCGACCGCCACAGCATTAAATCCCACCGTTTCTCCAACTTCTTTCCCAATTCTCCATAAACCTTTTGCAACAAAATGATCTCTTTACTAGCCTCTCTAGGGGCAAAGAACATACTCCGCCTCTATTGTTGAAAGTGCAACAACCTTTTGTAGTTTCAACCAAACTTACTACTATTCCACCTATAGTAAAATATACCGGTTCTCTCCCGCTGTCTTTGTCACCTGCCATATCTCAATCAATATATCCCTCAGAGAAAGTGTTTGAACCTCCAAAACATGGCCGCATGTGTAGTGTACCTCTCAAATACCGAGAATCCACTTTAATACCTCCAAATGTTCTTTACTCGATTGTTATTATACCTTCTCACAACTCCCATCGCATGTGCAATATATGGTCTTGTGCAAACTATCAGATACATCAAGCCGCTAACCGCGATGAATATGGGACCCTCGACATGTATTCGATCTCCTCCTATGTCTTGCACATTTTTAGTTAATTTGAATGGTTTGCCAAAGGTGTACTGACCGGTTTTTCATCTGCATTCTAAACCTCTCCAACACCTTCTCTCGTACTCACCCCGAGACAATGTCAGCTTGCAATTTTTCCTCGCCTCTTTATTATTCTCATACCAAGGATTTTCTTTGCAGCACCCAAACTTCATCGCGAAATGAATTACAATTTCTTCTTGAGCAATACGAGAGTCCCATATGACCCCCTGCAACAGCATGTCATCTACATACAATAGAGATAATATAGTCGCATTTTTCCAGCCTTTAAAATAAACACAGTGATCGTAATGACATCTATTATAACCTCTGTCATTATAAACTGCTTAAACTTCGATACCACTGCCTTGGATCTTTTTTTATTCCATACAATATCTTCTTCAACTCGTATACCAAATTTTTCTTGCATTTGACCTCATACCCCTGTGAATACTGCATATAAATCTCTTCATCAAAATCCACATGGAGGTGCTGTTTTGTTATCGAATACATGCAGACTTTCTAATGCTACAAGACTTAAATAGTCTCTAATTGAAGTTGGTTTTAACAATGGGGAGAAAATATTTTCATCAAAATGCTTTTTTCTTTTGTCCCTCCAGGTAATTGAACCAATTCCCAAGTCCGGTTATTTGCTATGAATCCATTTCCTTTCATGCCTTTTCCACTTTTTGTCTACCATCGCTTTTCATAACATTTCTCCCGTTCACCAATCAGCCAACAATAAATACTATAATGAAGGAGATTATCGTTTCGTGGGTATACTTAACTCGGTAGATCTTCTAACAACACCGTGTGTTTGAGGTACCGGCTGCTCCTGCCACATTTTGATTTTTATGTCTCGAATTCTATTTTCTGATCTCTAATACACCGTGGTATTCTCTTTGTTTTTCTCAAGCTTCGCTTTCTTTTCCCTACAACTCAATATCTTTTACCATCACCTTTTCATTTGAATATGAAATTTTTACCCTAGTGATTTTGTTATTTTCTATAACCTGCCAAGTGATAACCAAAATCATTAACACCATATCCACAAAGGTACACTTATTGGATTTGCCTCAAGCTTTGTTCTATTTTCTTTATCAATATGGACAAATGCTTCACAACCAAAAGTTTTCAAAGCACAGTTTACCTTTTTCCGTCTCTCCTTTGGAATTCTACCATCAAAAGAGCTTGAAGGTCCCTTCGCTTATTAAGTAAACAACAATATCTAGAACACCGCCTCAAAATCAGAGTAAGCAAACCAAAGATGCAATCTCATACTCCTTGCAGCCTCCATGATTGTCCTGTTCATCCTTTCCGACACACCATTTTCTTTGTGGTGTTCAGAACCTGCTTCTCTACTCTAATCCCATGGTATGAATAAGAATCATCAAACTCTTGCTGCAAGATTCACCTCCATTATATGATTTGAGATACTTCAAACTTTTTTCCTCGCCTCATTCTCAACTCAAGCTTTCCATTTTTAAAAGTATCAAAACATCATATTTTTGTTCTAACAATAAAACCCAAGTTTTTCTAGTTGCATCATCAATAAAAAGTAATATAATAATGAGAGCCAAATTGAGATGATACCTGAAATGTGGGTCCTGTACATCAAGATGCACAAGTTCTAACCTTTGTTATTCTTTCTTTTCCTCGGGACTAGAAAATCACACTCTTTGTTTTCCATAAACACAATGCTCAATGTAAGTCCAAATCAATTTGTTTTAAGATCCGCAGCAAATTCTCAGGAGCATCTCAAGATACCCTTCTCACTCATGTAACCTGCCTTGCATTCCACAAGGCTATACCCAATCTCTATAGAAGCTAAATATATGAAGAGTCGGTGACACAAGACATGTCACAATGTCAATACTACCTTCTCTCCTTTGCTATCACCAATGATCCTTTGATGACCTTCCACGCATTATCTATAAACATAGATATACAACCTTCACTCGACAAATTGAGTCTAGATTTTCCCAACTGAAAATGCCTTTACCTCTTTCACAACCATTGGTTTCCATTATGCTGTTTTATTTTCACCTTCCCATTCCAACACCTTTGGTATGGTTCATCATCACCCAAAATGAACCTCGCCCAAAAATCACTTTGAACATAATCAGAAAATGTTTCCTATGGGTTTGGCAAAATGAAGCCCCTCAATCTACTACCTAAGACTCAGAATTATTATCTACGGAAAGAATCGTGCCATCTTGTAACACATCACCTATTACATTTGTTTCCCGATTTTTCTCCTCTCGGTCATTCATCTCTTTGTTTCTTTGAGCTCAGCTCTTTCTTTAGATGTCCTTTTCTTCCCACAATTCCAAAGATTCTATCTTCCAAGTCCGATTTGATCTAATTCCTTCCTAGAATTCTACCTGGCTCCCCGAGTCCTTTCCTATGCTTTTTCTTTCCCTTTTCTCCATGTTCAACACATTACCTCGATGTCTCAATTGCTTTTTCGTCGTGATTTCACCATGATAACACCAACAACATCATCAATTCTAAAGTATTTGAACCAGACAGTTACTTACAACCATGACCAAGCTTACTTCCATCTTTTCCGCAATGAGCCAAGATTAGAAGAGTTCTTAACCTCATCATCAAAGTCCACTTTTACGTAACTTAGTTGATTAGTTAAAATCGTATTAAATTCATTTAAATGATCCGTAACAGACCCACCTTCCGACTTCATACAGCAATTTCTTCATTAGAAATAATTTGTTACAGGCCGAGGGTTTTTTATATAGTCTATCTCATTCCTTCATCATATTATTTGTTGTCTTTTCTTTCGAAAAATTAAAAGCCACCGACGCTGCTAGGATCAGCCGTATTGTTCCTAGAGCCTTCTATCAAGAATCTCCCATTCTTCGGGTCCTTCATGTAGCTTCACACTTTCTATTTCGGCCAATGGTAGGAATAGATCCTTCCTCGATATAAATAATCTTCCATCTCGCGATTCCATAACCGGTAGTTTTGCCTAAATCTCTCAACCCTAAACTTTCCATCTTCCTCGACATTGTTCCCACTCAAACCAGAAACCCTATTTCCGCGCGGTAGTTACCTTTTTATGCTCATACTCGCTTTGTTAGAAACAACGAGATCATGGAGTAATAAAATAAAAACAAATTTAAAACAAAACACAAAGATACATAATACAAGAGACACAGATTTACATGGTTAACCCAGCAGTGGTGGCTACGGCCCACCGAGAAATTGCCGTGTCCTTTCTTTATTATTATCCAAAGAAATGAAGGGATACAACCTATAAAACACTTGTTGTAACTTCCTTTTTTTTCTCTCACTGTCTCCTATCTCATTATACAATATTCACTATCAATCATAGTCGTGATACATTTTCCTCATAAAGAGGGTTGCCTTCTAGGGCAAAACCCCTAACATAATCTCTATCGCTAGATCCGCTGACCTTATAAGGAATGATCCATATTTAATGAAATTACAATATACTTTTACAAGTCGATGATTAAGCTGCCCTCAATCCCCACCGGGGCCATGCACTGGCAGAGGGTACCCTCCGCACTTCCCATGTGGAAGAGTGCCATACTCGGGTACAAACATGGCTAAAAGTAAAAGACTTCTAAATCAGAAATATAATCAGTCTCCAACCACAGGAAACATTGGTCCTCCTTACATCACCACTTTGAGCCTTCCATGTCTCACAATTGCATTACCGATATGGTTGTTTTCCACTCCTATAATCTCGAATGAAGCAGCAGCTTCGACAAGCACCCACACATCAACCTCTCGTCGAATTTTCACCTTCTTCATTCGTTTTTCTTCCTTTCTCTCCTTCTTCGGGCCTAGTGAAAGCTCTGAAGCAAGTAACTAGGTTGATAAGAAGAAGAAGAAAACGAAAAGAGAAGAAGAAGAAGAACCTGAAAAGGACCAAACCTCCAACCACATCAGATGTTGGATCCAAGCAACCATCTACTATTAATTGTACTGTGAGTGTTGATGAGGTCGACAAGATTAAAACAAATAATCTGAAACCCAAATTACCTTGAAGTTGTTGTAAGGATGACCACTTTCTGAGGGATTTCCATGGTCTTCCCAAGGTATTAGAAATGTGGTCCTTCACGTCATCGACCCTTGTTGGATATGTTGGTGACACCCCGTCAACTAGTGACGTTAAGGTTGGTAAGAAGAAGAGAATTGCCAAATTTCCTTGCATGTTATGCGAAGGTGATCATTACTCTCAACTTTGTCCTCGTATGGACGATGATTCTTCTCTTTTGGAAAATCTTCAAATTCCAACTTTTTATCATAAGATTCCTCCTAACCCATCGTTAGTTGATGAAATGGTCAATCCTGTTCCATCCTCGGTAAGTTCGGTTGTTCAGGTTGTCAATCTGGTTTCCTCCTCGGTTGAACCACTAACCAAAGTAGCTGATCTAGTTCCTTCATCGGTCAACCCCACTCTTCATCTAAAGAGTGAACCCAAAGTGGTCGATCCGGTTTTGTCATCATCTATCCCACTCCTCCAATAAAGAGTGCCAAAGTGGTTTCTCTAGTTACATCATCAGTCAATCCCACTCCTCCTCTGAAGAGTTCCAAAGTGGTTTCTCTGGTTACATCATCGGTCAATCCACTCCTCCTATGAAGAGTTCCAAAGTGGTTTCTCTGGTTACATCATCGATCAATCCCACTCCTCCTCTGAAGAGTGCCAAAGTGGTCGATTTGGTTCTGCCATCGGTCAATCCCACTCCTCCTTTGAAGAATTCAACCAAAGTGGACAACCCGATTCCACCATGAGTCGATCCCACTCCTCATTCAAAGAGTGAGGATGTCGCTTAGGTCTACCTCGTTAATACTGATTCACCCAAACAAGGGGGCACTCCGCCCATCCTGATGGCACCCCCTTCAAGCAATCAGATGATTTCTATTGATTGGAATCATTTGACAGAACCTCGTATTCCTTCTTACACGCCTTTCCAAATCACCATGTAGGTTTGTGATAGGAGTATTCCTAACATTGTAATAGACAAAGATGATTCTGTTAGCATCTTATTTGTGAATGCTTGGCAAGCTTTTGGTTCCCCGCATCTTGCGCCCGTAACTCAGAATCTGTTGACCTTTGACATAAGAGCTAGTCGACCTTTAGGGATCCTTCCTCATTTTTCGGTTACTTTGGGAGGAAGAACGGTCTGCGTCGATGTGATGGTAGTTCACGACCCCTTGGAATTTAACCTGCTCCTTGCAAGAGACTATGTATACCTTATGAGAGATTTGGTGTCCACTCTCTTTCGAATGATGTGTTTCCCTCACAATGGAAAAATAGTAATGATCGATCAACTTTCATTCATTGACCCTCACTTGATGGTCAACCATCATCCTTCCTTGAACGGTCTGTACATGCCAGCGATGTCCACCCCGTCGTGGGTCAATTATGTATCGACGTGCCCCATGCATTCAATGCTGAACGAGAGGGAATATTTCCCTTCTCCTGGCTTAGATTCGGTAGTTGACATGGTCATCTCTTGGATAGGGCTATTAGAGCCAGATCTCCCTACCCTTATCGAGGTCGTCGACATGTATTCCTTCCAGAGTGATTTTCTTCCATCTAGTGAAGATCTCTTGGAAGCCATGATTGACATTTGTCCCTTGACATGTATTCGTTATAGAGAATTGTTCTCTTGGAAGCCATGATCAAGGAGAGGTTACGAGCATAGTTTCTCTTCTCTGTAGCAAGCTCGTTAAAAAATGAAACAAAAGCCACGAGCATAGTTTCGCTTCTCTGTGGCAAGCTCATTAAAAAATGAAACAGAAACCATGAGCATAGTTTTCCTCTCTGTAGCAAGCTCGTTGAAAAATGAAACAAAAATCTAGGGATTGAACCTAGAGCGATGAGCATAGTTTTGCTTCTCTGTGGAAAGCTCATTAACAAAATGAAACAGATGTCATGAGCATAGTTTCACTTCTCTGTGGAAATCTCGTTAAAAAATGAAACATAGGTTACGAGCATAGTTTTCCTCTCCATGGAAAGCTCGTTAAAAAATGAAACAAAAGCTACGAGCATATTTTTTCTCTCTATGGCAAGCTCGTTAAAAAATGAAATAGAAGCTACGATCATAGTTTTCCTCTTTGTGGCAAGCTCGTTAAAAAATGAAACATAATCTACGAGCATAGTTTTCCTCTCTATGGAAAGCTCGTTAAAAAATGAAACAAAAGCTACGAGCATAGTTTTACTTCTTTGTGGCAAGCTCATTAAAAAATGAAACAGAAATATGGGGATTGAATTCAGAACCTTGAGAATAGTTTTTACTTCTCTGTGGCAAGCTCGTTAAAAAATGAAACAGAGGTCCTGGGAATAGTTCTTTTCTTATGTCAAGCTCGTTGAAAAATGAAGCAGTCACCTCTCCCTTCAAGTCGAGTCTTTCACTAGATCTCGTAGATATCGATTCGAGTCTTTAGCTAGATGTCGTAGATAACGAGTCAAGTATTTCGTTAGGTATAATATTTGAACCTTCTTTTCATCCACCTTATCCTTTTTCTCCATCTAGTAGAGAAATTGGTGACAACCTCAAAGTCGGGGAATGAATTAAATCTTGGGGGGACATGTCACCAGCCTTTGATTATCATTCTGGAGTTAAGCCGCTAGATTTTCAAGCTAGGGGCAGAGTACCAACCATCCATGGGTATCCCTACCCTTGGAAATTATGTTGGGAATTTACAAGCATAGTTTAATTTTGTTTCAAGCTTGTGTAAAAATGAAACCAATACCGAGCTTAGTCTTTGTTCTTTATCACGCTCAAAAAAACATGAGAATGTAACCGAGTAGACTTTTATCACTTTTTCGGACTCGTAAAGGTTATACGAAAAAGGAACCCCCTGGAGTCTCCTTTAAGCTCTTTTTAGACTCTCTAAACATGAAAAGATTGTTGAGTGATCTTTCTTCCTTTCACACTCGTTAAAAGGTTTTAAAGGGCATCTTTCGAGTGGTATTTTATCTCTTTTTCGGCCTCGAGAGACTAAAATTACGAAAAAGGACAACCCTGAAGTCATCTTTAAGTTATTTTCAGACTCTCTAAGCATGAAAACCCACTAAGTTTTCCTTCTTTGGACTCGATAAACTACACATTGAAGGGCCCATATGGGAACAAACCCTTACTTCCAGTTCTTTAAACAAAGGAAGAGGAACTTACCGAAAGTGAGTTATATCGAGCATGTGTTACCCTCCTCGAGCTCGTTAAATTAAAAAGAGGTACTCATCTATCTGGGTGGGGGAAAAATTGAAGGAAGTGGGTCAAGTTTTTGAGAATCCTTTATGGCAACTTTTGTCACCCTTGAACATGGCACCTTTTTGCATCTCATCTTACAGTTGGGTAATCCGCTTGTCTCCGAGTCATACCAATTCCATCTGTCACCATAATTTTTTGTCCAGTCGAAGAGTGATGTCATTGTCATCACATTACATTTTGGTACTCATCAATTCAATGCTGCCAAGTCAGTTGTCCTGCCTCATCATGTTCAAGGGAAGTTTCACTTCAAACCATCCATCTGTAGTATTTCCAATTTCCATTTTCTTTGTCATTCCATACTCATTTGATTCACCATCTTACATCACTTTCCTATGTTAGTATTGTGTCAGTGATGGGGGATACATCAAGGCCCTCCTTCGACGAGTCTTTTCCTATCGACTTCAACACATCATCTAGGAATTCGACTTAGAAACCAATTAGTACCTTGGGACCTGCATGCCTCAATGGAAGGAATCCTCTCTTTCAACAGTTGGTTTACATCATTGAACTTTGATCGGATGATTCCATGAATGTTCAACCTCAACTCATTTATTCACATTCGCTAGAATGTACTAGGGTACCTTGGGAGTCATTGACATCATTGGTCATTTCCCTCGCACTTTTTAACAATTTAACTCAATGACAGGTAATCAAGTGGTTTCTACCATGTTCGACATCAAAACATCTATTCACATGGCTAGATTTGTACCACATCAGGATTGGGACGAAGTCCCTGGGTTGAGCGTTCACTCTGCTATTTGTTTTTCCCAGGCCGCGGAAGGAGATCATTTGAGCATGCTGATGTATAGACTGTCACATGGATCCACATTGTATTGATCTGTGGCTATGTTTTATCATCTCGTAGCTCCACTGTGTATTTTTTGTGGCTACGATCAATTCATGTCATGGAGGTATGGATCCACATTGTATCTTTGGTGGCCATATCCTTAGTCAATATTTTTCATCGATCCGCAGTGTATTGATTGACGACCATGCTTTGAGTCATCTTGTATTCCGAGCATAGGTATGCCTGCCTCGAAAATGGAACATTTATTAATACTGTTTGATGGTTGTTTGCAGCTTCTTCCAGGTTCTCCAACTCCAAACCCTTGCATTAAAGATTTGTAAAGTGTTTTGGCCATCATTCTCTTTGATGACCTCACACTTTAGGGGGCATTTTGTTACACATGAAATTTGCACACCTAGGTACTGTTAGCACTCTCTAATTTGCCCAAGGCTATGATGGCAGTCACAGAGGCAACATCAAAACCACTTCGAGTCTTGGATCTAGCCCTCCAAGACTCAGAGAAGGATCTCTCTGTATGATTTAGCTTGGTTTGGAATAGGATATTAGGCTAGTTATGAGGGGTCGGGGTTTTTGGTTTTTTAAATGGTTGGTTTGGGACAACAAGGAGGGCCATTGGGCGAATGGTGTCTGTGCTTACATATATGATTAACTCTCAGATCTAGACGAATCTCCTACACAGGGCAGGGTAGTGGAAATGTTGGATTGAAATAAGTTTTAATGGTGTGAAATGAGAAAGAAATAGGGGAGGAAAAAAGCCAGGCAAAGGAGTAGTTAAGAATTCCTAAACTGAACTTTTAGAAAAGAAACATAAAGATTATCAAGAGCTAGAAGCAAAGTATTTTCTCCAATAAATTTTGCTCTATTACTATCCTTTGACAATAAGAATTTGAAAACAAGTGAAATGATAACCTGAAACACTTAACAGAGAAAGGAAACGACACCAACATATCAACACAAGAATCCTAATAATAGTTTGATTATTTCTTATTGATCATTTAAAGATTATAGACAAACATCCTCCTGGAAAAACAAACCCATGGTCCAGCAAAGGAAAAATTACACCTCACAGGTCGAACCCCATCACATTAAAATCCTATGAATAAATAGGGGATATACCCAAAAATTTGTGTTAGTTAGATTTAACCTCCTCGGCCAAAAATAGCCACGAATCCCCCAAAATCTGGAATTGTCTGCCATGAAAGATGGGCCTAATTTCTGCAAAAAATGGGTCCGAATAGACATCTGTTTCTCTTCAATGATGACACCTGGGAAAACAATGAAGGAGGTTATTGTATATGGGTATGTTCTGGACAAAAACCTCCTTCGGTTTTGACAAAATCACCTCTAGCTGGCCGTAACATCTCTCGCAAAATCAGGATTGTAACGGAAAAATGAAAATATGGAAAAAAGGGCCTCGAAGATGGTTTCGATTGTCCCTGCTCATGGCACCTATGAAAAAAATGAGAAAGTTTTTTGTTATTCATCCTGTTATGGAGAAAAACCTCTCTCAAGTTCTTAAAATTCGTTTTTGTTCGCCCGGAATCGGCTTCGAAAGATGGCATGTTGGACAAGCAAAAATGGGCGAAAAATGAGAAAAGCGGTTTTTTTGGGATGGGTGGTATTCCAGACTCCCCCTGAGGTGGTAAGCGGTTTTTTTTGGGGGGGGTCCATTGGAATGTGGGGTCGAAACCTATTTGGGGGGTGGTTTTTAGAAACTACCATTCCGGATCCCCCCCTCTCGTTAAACTTCGGATGGAGAGGGGGGGTCCGGAAAAAATTACACCCGTTGATTTGAATTTAGATGGGACGTGATGTATGAAGGTATGCGTGGGGTTTTGGATGGGTAGAATTAGGATAGTATGTTTTTTTTAATTTTAGTTTCTTACTATTTTTTATTATATTTTTTGTTTACGTTTTTGTTTTGTTATTTTATATTTGTTTTTGTTTTTTATTTATTAGTTTTATTACTATGTTTTGTTTTAATTTTTATATATTTTATTTATTGTTTGTTTATTATAATTTTGGTTTTAATTTGTTTTATTTCTAATTTGTTTATTATATGTTAACATTTTAATTCTAACAAACTAACCTAACTACTAACTTAATTACTAATTTAATTAATTAACAATTGATTAATTACTAACACGCTAGCTTAATTATTAATTAATTTATCATTAACAGGTCTAATAATAACTATTAAATTAATTTTTTTATCCCGAGTCTGTTTATTCATGGAGGGGTAAGATTGGCGAAGGGGTGAAGGAATGAAGGGTGAGGAACTGACAGGCGCAGCGTGGATGAAGGATGTAGCATGGAGCAGAGGAGGCCTGATGCAATGGATCGATGACACGTTGGGATAGGGCCTGTCGGAAAAACCCGCCTCATTCTAGACCCCCCCCCCACCGTTAAAAACAAAACAATCGAGGGGGTCTGGAATCCACTGTCAGCTGTTGATCTACGCGCTGCTAGATCGACCGTTGATCTAAGCGCGTTCTTTATTCTCCAGACACGAATGCAGTGTATGAGGAAAAACTTAGGCTTAATGACCCTTTTGAGGGTTTGGTGCACTGCTTCCCTTGCTTTTGTCACCATGGGGTTAGAAAAAACCACTCAGTGTCAACAACCATGAATTTTCTTTTCTTTTCCTTGAAAATAATTTGCAGAGATGAAATATTATTTGCAAACCAATATACACCTAGAGTGAAAAATTTCCAGTCACCAGAGGATACTATGAATTATAGGGTTATAACAGTGGCTCCACTTGGGGATGGCAGCTTCTTTCAGGAGGTGTCAAGAACCATGGACCTCTGAACATGCAGACCGGTGCTTTATCCATTGGGCTGATCCCAAAATCTTATTCTGCAACCTGTACCTGTTTTGATCTTGCAACTGAAACCAAATTAAAATAAACACTGCTGAAAAAAAGATGCTCGAAATGTTGAGCTTATTCATTTTTTTCCTACCGACCCTATGGTACTGATAATTTTTTCGTTCTAAATGATACAATAATGCGAATGCAGCCAATCAAGTAGTTGCTGAGACCAGTGGACTACCTGACTACTTGTTTGCACGATAAAAAAGGTAGCCTGACCCTTTGCCCATAGATTCAAAACTACAAAGTGTAATGGCCGCTGCTGAAAACATGATTGATATTTACCATAGAGACCTCGAAAATATTGAAGAATAAAAGTATTGCCAGAGATAGATTGAGGCTCTACAGTGAAAAAATTCTCCACATAGGTAGCTATAGGATCAAGGTAGAAATGACATGTTCCTTGATTTTTGTATTCTGCCAAGTGAGCAACATGCTCTGGCACTGTATCTATGTTATTTTCATCCTCATGCATTTCCTGACATGGATGCAACTTTTCTGAGGGGTTTTGAAATGATGCTTCTGCTGAGCACACCCCTGTAGCTGACTGTCTTATCATATCCCTATCATAACAACTTTTTATCCCATGGCTGGATGATGGAAAATGACTTTGACAACATAGGTCATCCAACCGATCAGCTATTGGATCTTGAAAAGACTGACAAGACTGTTGCATTGATTCAAATGAAATTTCCTGATTGTTTATGTATTCATCCTTCAACACTTGTTCAAGAGTCTCCTTCAAAATTTGAAATGAATTAAAGCACAATGGTACAGAGTTATTTTGGATTAACTCACAGTTTGTCTCAGGCTTTAAGATTTCATTTGAAATTTGAAAATAAAAGTAGGTAAAGGGCTGCAACTCTGGATTTAGAACA
>SNQJ01S0071411.1:74623-94447 GCA_010110895.2 Picea sitchensis | reverse complement strand
AGACCTGAAGGACATATCAGAAGTGATCCTTCCAGATAACCAAAAGTCAATACAAAAGTTGCAAGATCGACAAGAAGAATGTGACAAAATCATCATTGAAAAAGACGAAGAGATTTCTCGCCTAAGAAATCATAATCAGAAACGACTTGCAAAAATCATGAAATCCAAGAAGAAGAAGCGATGTTTTCAAAAGTTCGAACAAGAAAATCAAGGTCTCAAAGAGAAATTAACCGAAAAAGAGGAAGAAAGCTCCTGCCTAAGGAACCTTAATGAGAATTTACTAGAACAAATTAAAATCTTAAAGGATGAAAGAAAAAAGAATCTAGAATCAAAAAATAAAGTTTGCATATCAAAAGATGAAGAAGAAAATTTACGCCTAAGGGTTCATAATCAAGATTTACTAACACAGATTAAAAAGTTGAAGCATGATAAGAAGACTTTACAAGAAAAGATAGATCACAAAACATCATTAGCCGATAAGGAAACGATGACAGACCCAATCAACCTTACAACTCAAAAGGAGGCAAATCCAGCTGATGTAAAGATGTTTTCAAATGTCGAGGTACAAACAAGCCAGAAATATCAAGAAGACTCAAATTCAAAAGTTAATCAAGAAAAAACTACAAGTATACAAAGTAAATATCAAGTTGGGGATGCCTTATCGACATCCTGATCACAAAAAATGATACTTCATCCAATCAATGTATCGACATAAAGACAAATAGTCAGCTATGTCAAAGATATTACTTCCACTACAAGTGCGGTTCAAAATAGAAGCTATCATGGGGTAGAAATGTATCAAGTTCTTTCCAGAACCCTATAAAAACCATCTGCCGAGAGGAAGATTGAATGGGATGGTAGAGACTGCTATGTCAGAAGCGATTCTGCTCAGCAGCAGAAGATCTTATCGTCTCGGGTCCTCAACGATTACTAACTTAAGAATGAAGAATCAGGAGACAATAATATAAGCTAGAGCAAGAGATAAGTCCTTTCCATGAAGAAGTATGCTTTGAGGACAAAGCATTCTTAAAGAAACAATGTTATAACATAAATATATACACATAAAATGGATATTCATAACATAATAATTAATTAATAAATAATAATTATTAATAGAAAGGACATGTCTTAAGGATATGACTATTGGCTAAGGGCACCCACTGTGTGGGTATATAAGCGAGCCCTCATTCTCAATTGTATATATTATCTTATCTCTTATCTATTATTCATATTTTATACATTATTCTACATGGATTACTGTTATATTCCAAGTATTTTGGATAATTCTTGTGTGGCGAACTTTGTTCGTCTCCGTCATTGTTATGCATTACATACAAGTGGGGCTTTTTGTTGGTGAGGTATTTCATCCCTAAAACCATCTAGAAAAGTCGCCCTCCCTCAAGGATCATTTGGCACCTTGATTACAACTTTTGGTCTTCGATCTCAGGAAAGAGTGAAACCCTAGTTTCACAAAGTACTTGAAGTACCAAAAAACCCGGTACGGAAGTACCAGAGGTGCTAGAAAACCATAAGCACTAGTCCAGAATTCCGTAGATCAAGTTTGGAGGGTAAAATTGGATTTCTGAGATCCAAACACCAGGAGCTACTACGCCTCGATACTTAGCACCTCTGGTAAAGAAGTTCGAATTTGATTTTTTGAACACTTTCATTTTTTTTGGACACTTTCCCAGCTTTAGGTAAAATATGTCTGCAAGCGTTAAACTTTTTTTGACAAGCTAGAAGGAGTGGTAAAATTTCGTGCCTGGAAGTATTGGATTAGCCTCATTCTTGAAGAGAGTGAATTAGCAAGATTCATCAAAAAAGAATTACCGGAACCCGAAGATGCCGCAGAGAAAGCAAAGTATCTAAAGGACACAATTAGGGCCAAAGAATCATTGCAAACTCTATAAAAGATCACAGTTTGTCATCAAAGAGACTCTGAAAGAAATGTGTGATGCCCTAAGCGGACTATATGAAGGAAAGTATAAACTGGAAGATCAATCTTAGAACTCAACTCAAGAATACAAGAATGAAGAAGGGAGAATCAATCCAAGAATATTTCTCGAATATCCCAATTCAAGAACAACTAGAAGCAATGGGAGATACTATAGGCGACGAACTTATAATGGCGGCCCTAAGTAGCCTCCTATATGAGAGACCTTAGGATGCATTCATCAAAACTATTTGTGCGAGCAGGAGAAACTAGAGTTTGATGGTCTATGGGAAGAATGCATTCAAGAAGAGACAAGAGTAGCTAACCATGAATCACTACTAGAAAGGGATGATGATCAAGCCCCAGATACTCACACTAAAGGAGGAAAGAAGAAGTCTTACTTCGAGAAAGAGACTTATAAAAGTCTCAACCCCAAACAAATTCAATCATAAAGAGAATCTCATCCAAGGATATTTCGGAAGAAAGGACAACGAGGAAAGAGATTGCTCATGCATACAATGCTACCATTGTGACAAGATGGGACACATTAAGAAGTTTTGTCGACAGGCAGAGAAAAGAATACAAGAGGAAACATAAGAGCACCATGTCCATGTTTGATTGAGAGATGAAGAATACCACTTAAAGATGATAAGAAAGTAGATCAAAGCCTATGTCTTAATCTCAGCCCTCTGAGGATCCAATAACACAGAGGACACTTGGCTCATTGATAGTGGTGCATCAAAAGCATGATAGGTCAAAGAGACATTCTCTCTTATATCTGAGAAGAAGTTTTTCTCAAAAAGTGACACTTGGAGATGATTACCAATATCCATCAAGGGGTGGGAGAATCAAACTAGAAGCCAAATGGAAATTCTGTGAGATGGGGTATTCTGTGTACTGAAATTGAAACAAAACCTCTCCTTCAAACTAGAAAAAGAAAAGACTCAGTATATACAGACAGAGAAAAGCAATGAGGCTAAAGAATACAAAACATCATCATGAAAAAGAAATAATTTACAAGCTAAAAGATCTCAAGCTACATGAGAATCCATGCTGAAGCAGGAGAGGAATTTCAAGCTCCATGCTGGATGATATCACCACCTGCAAAATCCCAGTGAGGCAGGTATTTCCTGGGCTCTATGAATATGCACTAAGAGAACATCGAGAACCACTTTTCCAAGGGGCTGACCAAGGCAAGGGGTCTTTACAACTCATTCGTTAGGATGTGTGTGGCCAATGCCATGGATCCTCCATTGGTGGGTATGTATACTATGTGGCATTTATTGATGATTGTTCTCGTGAGACACGGTGTATTTTTTTGTAATCAAAAGATGAAGTGTTTGACAAATTCAAGGAATTCAAAGCCTTGATAGAGAATCTACTTGAAAGAAAAATCAAGATACTAAAGTCAAATAATGGAGGATGGAGGAGAATACTTCCTCTGATGAGGGGATTCCAAAAGATCATGACATGGTAGAATTTCAAGAACCTCCCCTCAATGTGATCTTCATATAAAAGAAAGCATGCTTGGGCAGAGAGCTTATTCAAGATGGAGAGAAATTTGGTGTTCCCAAAGGAACCACTGTCAGGAGACAGGAGAAGAAACCAAAGCCATTCTCAGGTTATCTGACTTTGATGTGTGATCTCCTAGAGAAGAGGCACACTTGCTTTGAAGAAGCCATTAGGAAAGAAAGAATGGGAGATGCCATGAGGAGGAATACCGATCCATAATAAAATGATGTATGGGAAATAGTTCCCGGAGACCTAAAATGGGGCGTGGTATCTTCAAATGGCTCTTCAAAATAAAACATGTTGTTGATGGAAGTATTGAGAAGTATAAAGCAAGATTTGTGGCTTGTGGATTTTTCTCAGAAAGGAGGCATTGACTATGAAGAGACATTAGCTCACATGGCGGATACGCTGTCAGAACCATCATAGCCCTTGCGGCTAAGATGAAGTGGAAGTTACACCAGGATGGGCGTGAAGATAGCTTTCCTAAATGATGTCATAAAGGAAGTGTATATAGAGCAACCTCAGGTTGAAGTTGAGGCGGAAGTCTCGTATGCGCAGGTTGAAGAAGGCATTGTACAGGATGAAACAAGCTCCTAGAGCTTGTAGTTGGATAGGCAGGTTCTACGGCGAGCTTGGGCTTTGCAAGAGTAAAACTAAGCAGATTCTAACCTCTGTTTCAAAGTTATGAACGATGAGACATTGATATTATTGCTATATGTGGATGACTTATTCTTAGCTGGAGGACTCTCCTCAAAGATATAAGAAAGACTTACCTCCAATTTGATATGAAAGACCTTAGCCTAATACATTATTTCTTAGGTCTTGAGGTATACGCCCGAGTCGAGAGGATCTTCTTTCAAAGTATCACGATCGAAATTTTGAAGATTGACATGGTTGGGTGGGTGGTTGTTTGTAGAACGGTTGGATATGCAGCTTGAACAATAAACCCAGATATTTATTTTATGCGTGAAACACCTTGATTAGTTGGTAGAACCAGAGACATGTTCACCTAGTAGGCGCAAAACATGCTGATAAAGGCCACATTAAGTACATTAGATTGTAGTCTACAGTTATGATAGAATAATGATTTCCACACGTGAAGTAGGTATGCCCGGTGAATTAGGCGAAGTAGCTCTCAGCTTGAGAAAAGCACTTCAGATGTTGTTCGAGTTTGGGATCAGCCATGATCTCGCAGCAGAGTAGGAAACAATCCAACAATGCTCTCAGCACAACGGAAGAAAAAATACATTTTTGCATGTTCCTCCAGTTGTGAATCCATATAGCTTCGAAAGTTGTTGACATGTCTATTTGACCTAAAGATGGAAGTAACCATGATCCTATGTGACAACCCGGAGCTACATAAAGATGATAGAGAATCCTGTATTCCGCAGCCGGTCGAAGCACATAGAGATTGATATCATTACATCGTGACATGGTGCAGAGAGGAGCCATAAAGAAACTCAATACGTTAGCATGGATGAACGGGTTGTCGATGTGTTGACCAAACCTCTATCTCGTGTAAAGAGTTTGAGCACTTCGAGATAAGCTTGGTATAGTCAGACCTTCCTCGAAAGGGGGAGCGGTGATGAGATGAGATGTGACTAAGACTGTGCTTCCAGCTTGATGGTTGGTAAAGCCGATCCTAATTATCTTGCTTCGGCAGTTGTTTGTGTATTAAAGAAAGAGCGTTGAGATGGACTAGTATTTTGTTTCCGGCAGGAGTTGTGGCGATAAAGCCCGGGTCTAGTATTTTGCTTCCATATTGAGTGTTGTGAAGTAAAGCAAGGCGTTGAGATGAGACTGATGCGTACTTCCGACGAAAGAGTTGTGGCGATAAAGTCGGAGTCTAGTATCTGCTGACAGTTGTTGTGGCGTAAAGCAAGGCGATGAGATGAAACTAGCATGCTTCCGGCTTGATAGTTGTGACATAAAGCCGGATCCCTAATTATCTTGCTTCAGCTTGATTGTTGTGGCCCCGTAAAGCAAAGATGGGCTATCTTGCTTCGGCTTGATTGTTGTGGCAGTAAAGCAAAGGCCGAGTACTATGCTTCCAACCCGAGCTTAACTATGGCCCGATAAAAACTGATCCGATTATTATGATGATGAGCCCACGACCCTCGTGCTGTGATGGTGATGTAGTAGTTTTATACTAATTCATATTGATCCAGATGATAGTGCATTCCTTTGAGAGTGTGATCATCACGGATGATGATTACATTCCTTTAGGAATGGCCGATATTTAGATGAAAACTTTAGATGATTTATAGATACACCCGATTCAGTGTTCAAAGGCCGATATTGATGTTGTTGATGATGCAGGTCCTCTCTCTCCTGATGTTGTTGAAGAACACCCTTCTTGTCAAAGTGTTGAAATAATGTAGCGCAAAGTGTATTCTAATTATTATTTGATATATTTATTCATTGGATCAATCCCCATTGTGGATTCAGTCGTAATAGGCTATTGTAAGAACTTAAAATCCCCTTTTAGGATTGGTCATAATGTAATTATGTAATGAAGCAAGAAAATTTGTGAGGAATATAATAAGGTGGTTATAACCACCCGAAGAAGAAGTCAACCACGCTGGTAGAAAGACACTTGTCAGTCTTGTATAAATAAGGGCTAGCACCTCACTTAGACACCACACTCACATATTCATTGAGAGACAAGTTTGAATTTCTGATTGGAGAAAGAGAGAGAGAGAGCATCTTTGGGAGAGGAGACTTTCCGTATTTGTTTGAATTATCTCTTGGCATTGTCTTGGCTATCTATAATAAGGAAGTTTTGTTGGGTTTCTTCCCTATGAGGGTTTCCCAAGATAAATGATGTGTCTCTTGTGATTGTGTATTTCTTAGTGATTCTATCTTATGCTATTGTTATCTATTGAAATGCAAAGAACTATAATGTGGTTAAACATTATTAGCAGAGACAAGCTATTTATTTTGCTCGAGGGTTCATTTTGTTTCATGTACTTGTTGAATTCCACCTTCTATTCTCCACATATATAGACTTATATTCCCAACTAGTTTTCCCCGAGGTTTTTATCGGTCATGTTGACAAAAAATAACCGTGTTCATTTTCATGTATGCTGAGTTTAGAACAACTTTTATTTCGGTGATGAAACGCCAGAGGTGTGTTACATATTTTATGGTATGCATGTGCCAACATATTGTGACAAAACTACAAGTTAGAGCACACAAAAGAACCTATGTAATTGTAACAAAGCATTAGTGAGTTCACAGTCGTTGTTGATATATAAATAGCAACGAACAAGTGTGTGACAGCAAGAAACTTAGATCAACTTGAGGTCAAAGAAACGGACCCTGGAGTGGCATCTGATGAGGACTGGAAAAATCTTCAAATAAAAATATGGAAGACAACTTCAGTTTACAAATTCCGGATCATTACGAATAGTGGTTGGCCTTTGACCATGACTTTCTGCGATGCAGTTGTATAAATAAGGGCTAGCACCTCACTTGGAGACACACACTCCTTGTTCATTTGAAATGAGTTTGGTGGAGTTGGAGAAGAGAGAGAAGTAGCATCTTTGGGAGAGGCTTTCTATATTTGTTTGAGTTAACTCTTGGTGGTAATAAGTATCTCTATACCAAAGGAAGTTTTGTTGGGTTTTCTTTATGAGAGGTTTCCGAGGGATAAAATGATGTGTCTCTTGTGATTGTGTATTTCTTAGTGATTCTATCTTATGCTATTGTTATCTATTAGATACTGCAAAAGAACTATAATAATGGTTAAAACATTAGGAGACAATTTGCTATTTTATGGGGTTCAAAGACAACCATGTACTTGTTGAATTCCACCTTCTATTCTCCACATATATGAACTATATTCCAAAGCTGGTCCCAGGAGGTTTTAATCTAGAGGTCATGTTGACCAAAAATACTTTGTGTTCATTTTCATGTATGCTGGTGTTTAGAACAGCTTTATTTCAGCAGTAAACATCTATAGGTGTTTTACATATTTTGTGGTATGTACTAACTTGTTGGTGACTAAAACTACATGTTAGAGAACCCTAAAAAGGCCTATATGAATTGCTTAACAAAACAGTAGTGAAGTTCTAGAATCTGTTTGTTGATATAAAATAGCAGCAAACAAGTGTGTGACTGTGGCTTTAGAATCAACTTGAGGTCAAAGACAGACCCTAGATGGCAGCCTCACAGGACCCCAGAAAATCTTCAAATAAAAATATGGAAGACAACTTTAGTTTACAAATTCCAAATCATTAAATAGTGGAACATTTTAGCAGGTCATGTGCAGAAATTCATAAAATACTTACAAGGCATGATAGACTTCAAAGTTTGGTTGAATAAGAAAAGACACATGTTTTGAACAGTCACTCAGAAACACAAGTTGATAAAACACAGAAAAGGATCTTCTACAAGTCCATCAGAATGAGTTTTTAGGACATCGAGATCTTATTTCATCATAGCATGGTAGGTCCTAATTTCCACCTTAGCCATTGGGATGGTTAACCCTCAAGCTATTTTTCAACTGATGAGCCATTTGGTGTCAAGGGGCACCCTCTATAGATATCTCTAACCCTTTCCTTTGATTCTTTCCCGGTTTATCATTATTTCTTTGTGTATAGTGGATTATGTATGATGTTCATTTATTGATTGTGTGTTTATTAAGTTTCAAACATGTACTTATATTTGGGTATTGAGGACTTTGTTTTGTAGATTCTGAGGTTTTCACATGCTCTCCTTCCCAAAGATCAAACATATGTCCCCATATGGAGCAGGATGGCTGACCACCCTAGCTCAAACTAGGTGTCAGCGTCATATTCCCATGTAAATATATGTACCCTTATTGGTAGCAATAGGATTTGAAGACATGGCTCAGCAGGGCAATCTTGCCCCCAGAACTTCCTTCTCTTTCCACGGAATGTCTACCTAGGTAGGAAATTTTTGTAATATAACATGTTAGCATGCGTCAAGTTGTAATAATTTAGTTCCCTAGGACTTTATCTTTAGGGAATACCTTTCATCGAGTATTTTTTCCCTTGGGTAATTAATTTTGTTTTTTTTAGCAATTTTAATTACTCGAGTTTTTCACACAAATTTCCTCCAAAGTGGTGAAAAACACAATGATAAAGTCAAAGTAGGTAACTAAAAGACTAGAAAGTGTTGTAAATGACCCTTCTAGACATCTTCTAGAGTCTTTCGGAATTCTGTTAGGTTTTGATGGGTGTTTTTAATTAAAATTTCCAGTAAATTGGAAATTTTTAATTATTTTTATACCATATAAAAATTTGGTTCTTGGGGATTTTGTATATGGGTATGGGTACTCAAATAAAATTTATTTTGACCCCCTACACCCTTGGAGAAGGTTTCAACTCAATTGGACAAATTTTACTAGGTCATTGTCCATGAGAGTCCAAGTGGAGTCAAAAATTAGCAAATAATTAGCTAAGGTAAAAAGCCAAATTTTGTTTTGAGTCTAAAGTCATGAAAGAAGGGAGGGAAATGATTCCTAAAGTCATTTCTAAGTTAGGAAAAGGTTCTAACATAAGAAAGGGCCTCCCAAGGTCAAGTATTGACACACTCATGTATTTCCCTAGAGAGAGGGGCACCCCTCTTCATAAACTTTTGCAAATTGTAAGAGCCAAAGGTCAGGGAGGGCCCCACCACCTTGGGTGCCCCCCTTAGAGCTTGTTATATAGGCCTTAAAGTTGTAGGTTGGGAAAAGCCCGACCCAACCAGAAAAATCATGTGCTACAGCTTGGGAATCCTACACCCAATGCTTGACCTGCGATGTGGGTCCTATGCTTCAGAGGTGACTAGGTCACTCTAGGGGAGGCGATCCCAGTGACCCTAAGGGAATTGAGATGCAATATGGATGGGAAATGGGCGATCAAGTGTCTAATCTCTCTCAGCAAATAAATGATACTATAAGCTGCTCCAGCCAAATGTTAGAGATCAGGTAGAAAATGCAAGAGAAAGACTGGTAAATGACTAGTTGACTCAATATGAAAACCAATATTCACAGCACAAAAGATAAGGTTGTTGTAAACACTTGTACAGCAAATTATCAACCTTATGGCTGTAACATTCAATGTATTACAGCAACAAAATAAGCCATTGAAATCCCCTCAAACTTTGTCAAAGGAATAACACAGACCAAGAAGAGTAGGTGTTCCTGGCTTTGAAGTAAAATCCAACGGAGTTGGTAAGGACATTCAAAACAAATGAGTTAGGGTTCTGCTGACCCTAATGGCGAAAGATGCAATTTTGTAACAACAACAAAGTAGCCTTGATGGGGACACCCTAGTGGTGGTGAGGGTGCCCAAGGCACAAGAGATACAATCCACCTTGTAAGAAGTAAAAAATGATTGAAAATCACGTTTCCCCAGTACAGTATTTTATATCTCCAATGCAAATAATATATGACTAGTGCCTTTAGTGTTATTGGGTTAATGGGATCATGAAAGAAAGAGCTAGAGAAGCTACCTCCTTGGGGGTGTGGCCCTTTTACTTCCCAAGGCAAGTTTCTCTAGCTAGGGTTCAAGCTAAGAGAGTGTATGCCATATATTTCTCTTAACAAACCCTTGTTAAAACAATAAGATGAAGCATAAAATGAACTATGGTGGGGGTGTATGTATATACTTACCACCTAGTTCCTACACAATAACCTTGACTTGAAACAAATGATAGCAAGAGTAAAAACCATACCAATTCATGGAAGAATGCCAAGATAATCACCACAATGAGATGAAGCCTTCAAGGAGATAGTCAGAGGCTGGTATCCTCCCATCAACCATAACATCAGAGATTAACCATAAACAGAATTTCGAGACAATCTTCCCAAAGATGTGAAAATTTCAGATCAAGTCCTTTCACAATGAGGGAGAGCTTTTTGATAAAATGAGATCTTATGATCTCTTATTTATACAAATGTCACCAAGGTGACTTATCCATAAATTAAGGAGTAAAACCTTACAAGATTAGGGGTCAACAACCCTAATCTTGCTCCATTTACAAAGTAATTCATTTAAAATTCACTTTTGCACATAAGAAAACCCTAAATTTAGGAGGACGTCACCTCTTTGAGGGACGTTTTGCCACTTTGGGGAAATCGTTGGTGTTGGAGAAGCATGGGTAGGCCTCAAAAGGCCACATGTCAAACATCTAGATGATCTCATCATGGTGAAGACCCTCTTCTCCTCAAAGCGTCCAAGTGTAAATGAGTGGCACCTCACCACCAAGCTCTAACCCCTAGGTGGCGTCATGTCTCTACCAGTGGCGTTTGCCTCTCCTAGGAAAAGCGTTTGGCATGTGGGTGCTAGGCTACGTTGTCAGTATCTTGAGGCCTGTTATCGCTCGGTTTGTAGTCTAGGTCAAGTAGTTGGAAGGTAAGGATCAAGCTGAAATGTGAGGCTTCCCCACCTTGTCACCTAGATGGGGCTCTTTCTATTTAGGTGGCTAATCCCAAGGGGGCGATCTCGGCAATGCAGGGGTGTTGATAGGAAAAGGGTCAAGGGATTAAAGCTCAATGGTTTAAAGTAGGTTTTCCCTTCCTGATTACCATGAAGAAGATAGTCAATATGGAGAAATAAGAGAAGAAGCACTATTTGAGACAAAGAAATAGTAAAACTAATACATGCAAATGGTGGTTAATGCTTCAATTGTCAATGACTATCAATATTCAATATACATGAGCATAAATACTTGATGGTGTGTGAAGTCAATGATTTACCAACAAAGGTATGGTTTATAATGCTGCTTCTCTCAATAAATGCTGGAAATGATATAACACTTAATGTATATAAATATAAATCTTTGAATTAACATAGCCATCAAATATCATTTTAAATGCTCCATTACAAACAAGAGTGTTCGTCAAACCTACTAAGTGTGTCAGTTATTAGGGTTAGTTTGGTAGACAAAGGGTGGGCGTTTTGCAAATAGGCCAATGGAAATTCAACACTTCAATGTCTATCACTTAGATGACTAGGCCACAACGTTTTACATCAACCAAGAACTTAAAACTAGGCATGGCGTCATCATCAAATTAGGGTTGATGAGGCGTTAGGGGTTAGTAGGGTTTTCAATTTTAAGTTGAAAGTGTTGTTTTGGCACAAGAAGCTCAGCGTTGGAGGTTTAGACTAGTGCCTTAGAGTAAATGTTGTCAAGGAGTAAGGCTAAATCTAGAGAGAATCTAAATCTAGGGCCAGGGAGAGTTAGGCTCTATGTGGTGTTTGCAATAGCCGGGGCCCTAGAGTCAAAACCTTAAGGGAAGGAGGCTCATTAGGTGTTGCTTAAGCAGAGGCCTCATGCTCCTCCCTCTTTCCTTAAAATCCTTAGCCATGACTAGCTTCAAAACATAAATCTAAGGGTGAAAGGTGTTGCAAAGGCAAGGCCTTTCAAACCCTAAAAGTCAAAACCCTAGGTGTAAAATCAATTAGGCCTAGGTGTCTTCTTTCTTCAACTTATGTTAAAATTTCCTTCCAGGAAAAGGGGAACTAGTGTATGCTTGACTGAGCTATATTCTCCTTAATCAATGAAAGCTAAACAAAGTTTTCTGGGGACATACTCACTTGAAAGGGACCTACTTGTGTGCTTGCTACCTAGGGATTTCAATGATTAAGCAAAATATGGCAACAATGTAACGATAAATGTAGAGATTTAACCTACAACCATTTCATTTAAGAAGTTTTGCATAGGAAATACACTTACAAATCAATGAAGAGCTTATCAAACCTAGTTGTAAACCTTCCAATGATAGAAAACACCATAAATATACCAAGAATGATTCTCCACAAGAATAGCGCCTCACTTCCAGAGAAAAATACCAAAGCAAAGACCAAAATGATTCTCTCACAAGAGGGGGAGTTGTGTTATGTTTAAAATGAGGTCCAACGTCCTTTGGTATACAATCTTATGACCTTTAATTACAAAAATAGGTCATTAAAATGATGGACAAAGGATGACTTAACAATATTACAGCATTTGTCACATTAAATGCTAAAAATGTCACAATATGAGCTAAAGGGAGACGTCGAGGCCCTACGAGGAGGCGTTGGCCCTTTTGGGCAAAGATGTGACATCGAGTGACGTTGTAGCCCCTCTAGGGCTTCTCAAGCACCCTGCGTGCCAAATGACCCCCAACACACTACGCTCCGGAAAAGCGTCAGTGCGTCGGTGGCGATCTGTCCATCAAAGCAATGCGTCCCATCTGCGGTGGATGATCCCCAGGTCGGGCTCTGCTAAAGTGTCCTTGGTAAGGTCGTCCTTCTTCTTTCTCGTGCAGCGGCTCATCACAACGTTGTCCTAACTCTGCCATCCCGGCTTAACCACATCCCAGTGGGCTCTTATTCCATGGAGTTCGAACCTTAATCCTTATCCCCATGTGTCTAGGTCCATTTAGTAGCTTGTCCACCGGGTATGGTCACACTTTTGTCAGGAGCCTCGCCCTCATGGGCTCATCCAGTCCCTTGGGATCATAGCAATGTCAATCATATTTCATCATTAAATTTATCAAATACATGCATGAAATCTAGCATATCATCTAAGAGCTCAAAGCCTGAGATCTACCATACAAAGTAGAAGAAGACCAGCAGAATAACCTTTTGGGCTAATACCCACAAGAGAGAAGGAAAGTTTCCTCAGACGATCATTCAAGCCATGTTTATGAGGTGATATTATGCTCTAGGGATGTCGATCCCGGTAAGACCAAGAGGCGGTATTGTTATCCATGGGTCCCTTTTTAGGAGGCGATTTGTACCCGTCGTGGATGCATTTTCCAAGCCCTTTATTGCCTTTATTTTCATTGTGCTTTTCTTTCTTTTAACTTCAAGATGCGACAGGAGGAACCTTTGCCTTGGCGTGGTGACGAGAGGTGACAACATTACCCACAAACATTTCAGAGAGATGATAAGGTTGGCTCGTGATGAGACCCTTTCCCTTGGCCATGCAACCAAGAGTCCATGCACCCATTGTTGACCAGATAGTGGCAATGTCATCTTGTTGGATACCTATGAACATAATGGAGTGCGGCTCGTGATGAGACCTCCCATCCTCTTGGTTAGGTCTTGTTTTATTATTTTTCTTAGGGTCCCTTTAGTTTTTTTTATCGAGGGCTTTTTATTGCCTTCTGGGGATCCTTGGGCGAAGCATCTCTGAGTTTATTTCCTATGGCTTTTATCTTTTACCCGGTACTTTTACCCCACGGAGCGCTAGCCCCTTCTTCCCCCTGAGACAAAGAGTAACCCTCGAAGGTCATACAATGGCTGGACTAGGGAATGGGATGGATGTATGAAAGATAAGATGTAAAATAGCCGAGAATGGTGGGAGTGAACGATAACTCACGCAATCCCCTTGGTGGCTAACCAAAACCCATGAATACTGACCTTCAAGTCACCCCATCAATCACCCCAACAATGGTCAGAAGTCGATTAGTGTAGATCCAAGCGGTTATGGAAATGTCGGGAACCTAATGCATGTATAAGAAGGTTATAGCGATCAAAACCGCGACACATACCATGATACCTTGGACCAATTACATCATGGGCAAGAGTCCTTTCAGATGCAAGTCTAAGCCGATGGTGATGGAAGGTGTGGCGACAGGACAAATCTGTGAAGAAGAAGAAGGATAGACCCTCGAGGGAGCCATGCTTTCGGGTCAATCCTGCTCTCGGCATTTCATGTCTAGGACACAGGGCCTCGAGGCGTGATCTCCTAGTTATCCCTAGATATCGGGGATAACAAGGCCTTCAAGTTTGATCTCTCGTCGGGCATGGGCCCTGGCATCAACACAGTAGACTGTAGCCCTCATGGAAGCATAAGCTAGGCTTGTTCTCCCAAAATTGTCCACCCGGCTAGGTCTGCAAAGAGACAAATGAAAAGCGCCCTCAGGATCTCAAGTCATAATATCATGATAAGTGAATCAATCAATAAATAAAACCATCTAAACATGTGCATCAAAGAGATCACTATATCAAACAATTAGCCTCCGAGATTGCTATGCAACTTGTCAAGCTTGAATGTGGGAGAGTTGAGCCAGACAATGTATTGGGTGAATCTTACCTAAGTCAAGGGGTTTCCAAGAATTCTTCTCCTAAGCCATGTAAGTGGATGAAGTGATTGCGGTCAAGACTCAATGGACATAGAATCGTGACATACAAGGGGGTCATAGTGTCTCATTCATGGGTGCCTTTGTGGAGGGTGTGTGTTTTAGGTCCTGTGAACTTTCCAAACCCGTGGTGTCTTTATCTTTCTTTCTTTGTATTTTCTTTCATAGCATAAGGAGAGATTGAGGTCACTACCGGCGTGGTGACAGGATGATCAACTGTCATCGCGCGCTAAACACCTAATGGAAGAGGAAAGGTTGGCTCATTGATGCGGACCTTTGACCATGCAGTGAGAGTCTCGATACCTTGGTTTTGATGACGGATGATGGGCAATATCCTTTCCATAGATATTCATGGACATGATAGGTCATTTCGTGATGAGACCTCATATCCTTCAACTAACCTTTAAGCATTCTTTATTATGTTGTGGGTCCCTTTATTCAAGATAAGTGTTTCATTGCTTTCTTGGGTGATCCACTGAAGTAGGAAACATCTGGAAGGAGTTATCTAAGGGCTTTTATCTTTACCCAACATCCAGCCCTTTTGGGCCTTCAACCCTTCTTCACATGGAATGAAGGGGCATTATCTTGGGTCCATACCCTAAAATCCCAAGGATAAAGAAGGAAACAAAGGGGGAATATTAATGATGGAAAGTGGTAAAGTATGAATTAGGAGGCGATCACGATGGCTATGAGGGGGTTCCTAGTAGCAAACCATTCCCAAGGAGACCATACTAGGGCACAATGTCAACCACCAAGATTGAAGTAGGGTAACCGGGCATAATGTCCAAGCACATATCATGATATCTAGAGCAATCTAAGATCACGACATAATCAAATGGCTTAAATATTGAAATGCTTAGCATGTCTTGCGACTTGTACCTCATGGAGCTAAGGCTCAACGCCATCAGGAAACCAAGCGGTAATTGATGCCATCTGGAAATCTGTGAGCATCTGTGGTGGTGGGTGGGTTTTTCATCTGTGCAAAGGGGTATTGTTGGCCGTATGGTTCTGGAGCCTCCATATGCAGATATGAGGTGCCGAGAGACATCATCTCCTTGGTTATCCTGAGGAACTGGGGATAACCGACCTAAATAAGATGTTTTGATGTGAAGGGTTCCCCACCCCTAAAACATGTCTCCCCTTGGTGTAAGCCCCTCTCTCATCACCGGGTCGCCTTGATATCCCCTCCCCTGGTTTTACGTGGATACAACTTGTAAAACATGCAGTGAGGATCTCTCCCTTCTCTCCCTTAAAGAAGGCCCTCATTTTGACATCAAGTTTTAGTGTAACTCCACACTGCCCAAATTTCTCCTCACTCTCTTTTTGCTCTCTCCCAACTTCTCTATTGTAATCTTGCTGCAATATTGCATCCATTCTTTTGGATAATAAAAGTGAAGTTTTGAAGGATCTCTTGGTGTTCTTGTGGTGTGATCTCTTGGTGTTCTCTTGGTGTACTCTTGGTGTTCTTGTGGTGTGATCTCTTGGTGTTCTCTTGGTGTTCTCTTGGTGCTCTTGTATGGTGTTTGGCTTGAGGTAATATTGTTTCTTTTTTACGTATAATCTCTTGCTTGTTGTTTTGCTTGAAGACCCTGACAAGTATTTTGTTGGGGATAGATTTATGATAGAATTATCATAGATCTTTGTGAGTTGTTTTACTTTGTGTTTTAAAAGTATTTTGTAGACCATTTTGAAGATCTCACATTCTTGCCTTTTTGCGTAGCAAGGATTTACAAGTTTAACGAGTTGCCAAAAGCGGAGGGTGTGTTGACCACCTATTCAACTAGGGGTCAACCCATATCCTCTCGCAGACCATGCATCATCGGATGCTACCAAGTCATAGACTTCACAGTTTGTAAAAGGCATTTTTTGGCCTTGAGCGTATTTTGTAGTGGGATTTCCACTCACATTGTGGGGATAATAGTATAATAGGTCCCCAATGGTCATAGTTAATTCAGTTACCTTAGGATTTCTTCATTAGAAGAGTTCCTTTCCTTTAGGCGTTTTTTTTCTGAGGTTATTAATTTGGCCTCACCCGATCTTATTAATTTCCCTTAGGTTTTTCACTCCCACAAAATAAATTCCTCCAAAGTGGTGAAAGGCATTCTAATGGTGTCATCCTCTAGTAGCTAGCGTTTAGGAATGATATAAATGACCATGAAAGACATCTGCAGAGTTCATGAATTTCGTCCAGTCTAGATAGGTTTTTAATTAATTAAAATTGCCTAAGGTTGGGTAATTTAATTAATTAATTTTAGTCAATTTTGAGAAATAATGTAAAACTAGGCCCTTGGGCTTTTGATAGAGATATTTGTGCCAAAGAAATGGAATAGGACCCCCTACACCCTTGGATAGGTTCAACTCAATTGGACAACTTTTGCTAGGTGTTTGTCGATAGGGAGTCCAAGTCGATCAAAACAACAATTTTAATTGCCAGGCTGACATAGTAAAAATGCCAAATTTTGTAATCTTGAGCAAATTGGGTAAAGTAATGATGGAAAAGTGTGAGAGATTTTTCCTAACCTTTTCAAATCCTCACATCACCCCCTCACCCAGCCATTAAGAAAAAACGTCACTTTCCTTAGAGAGGTGTGCCCCCTTCTAGAAAGTCTCAAAAGAGTAAAGTCAATGATTTGACTTATTCTATTCCTTGGTGCGTCTCCCTAGACCCTAGAACTCATCATTTGACTTGTCAAAGCCTTGCCAACTCACTCCAAATCATTGCCACTTCATCCATCCATACCAAAACCCTAGGAGTTGCCCCCCCTTCTTGAAATTCTCACTTTGACTTGGGTTTGGACATATACTCATCCAAGAGGGGGTAACTTTGCCTTCCCAAGTATAAAATAAAGAGTCTTTCCTCCCTCATTTCACCACCATCTCTTGAGCTATTGTTATGCTACCAATTTCTTCCCTCATCCCTCTCTCGTCTTCCATTTTGCTCTCACTCATTCTTGCTCTATTTTTGAGAGGATCTTGTAGCAATTAGTTGTTTCAACTTCCTCATTTGGGTAATAAGAAAGAGCTTTGGAGGATCTTGGTGTTCTTGGATTTTGTCTTGGTGCACATGCTTGGAGGTGATCTTGTTCCATGTGTTTCTTTATTTGAGATCTAGAGTAGATATCTAAAACAAATTAGTTTGTTTGGATAGATCATGCAATAGTGTAGTTGTAGATCTACTTGATTAGAATAGTAAGTAGTGCAAATTAGTTTGTATTACTTGTTTATCTTATCAACTATTTGCTCTTATCTCATGTTGGCTTCACAAGTTCTTGGGAGTGCTTCAAGGGTTTGTGGGTTGGCTTCAAGTTGGAAGCTCTCCTTCATAACCTAACTCAAACTCCTCTCTTTCTTGGTTCTTATATTTCTGCACATACATATTCAAATATTGGTTTGTTAACACTCTTAGATAGGTCAATCAATCAATATTATTTTCTAAAATTTTATGCGGAAAATTTTGTTGAAATAATATAGCGCAAGAGCATTCTTACTTGTTATTGGATTAAATCCCATTGGATTCATCATGTCATTATTATTATTATTGTTATTGGATTAATCCCCATTGTGGATTAATCATGTAAATAATTGTATAAGGACCAAATCCCCTTTTAGTTGGTCATCAGACAATTATAAAGGGCAGAATAAAGTCGACCCAGCAGTTATTATGGAAGACAGAATTAATTAAAGGTGGGTTTACCCACCCAGAGTGGAGGTCGGCCCTGTCTGTTAGACGTAAAGCAAGATGTGACTGACACTGAGCTACCAGCTTAACCGATGTGACATTGAGCTAGTGTAGTATTGTGATGTGCCAGCCTAGTGTTGTGATGAGGTATCATTTTTACTGATACATATTTGATGCAGATGATGATAGCATTCTTTTGAGAATGATGATGTTGTTGATGAAGAAAACTTATGATGACTCGTAAATGTGCTAGCCAATGTTTCAATATGATATTGACGATACTGTCCTCCAAGATGCCACTGATGATGCAGACCTCTCTCGCCTGATGCTGATGAAGAATACCCTTCTTGTTAAGGGGGAGTGTTGAAATAATGTAACTGCGAAGAGCATTCTTATTATTATTGGATTAAATCCCCATTGCGGATTAATCATGTCATTATTATTATTGTTGTTATTGGATTAATCCCCATTGTGGATTAATCATGTCGGTAATTGTAGTAGGACCAAATCCCCTTTTGTGGATTGTTCATCGGACAATTATAAAGGGCAGAATAAGAAGTCAGCCCCAGCAGTTATTATGGAAGACCCAGAATTAATTAAAGGTGGGTTTACCCACCCAGAGTGAGAGGTCGGCCTTGCCAGTTGTGACCTTTCACATGTGCCAGTCTTATATAAATAAGAGGCTAGCGCCTCACTTCAAACACACAACTCACTTGCGCATTTCTCTTATGAGGCAAGATGAAATTACTAGAGAGAGGAGGAGAAGAGTGGGGCATATCTTGGGGAGGACTTTCTATATTGGTTTGAGTTCTCTCTTGAACATTGTTTAAGCTATTTATGATAAGGAAGTTCTGTTGGGTTTTCTTCCCCTAGAGGGTTTCCCGGGATAAATGTTGTCTCTTGTGAATGTGTATTTCTCAGTGATCTTCTTCTTATTATGCTCTTATCTATTGAAATGAAAAGAACTATAATAAAGGCATAAACATTAACAAATTCGCTACTCTTGTTTCTTCTTGGATGCATTCTTCCCATAGATTATCAAACTTCAGTTTCTTCGTTCTGGCACATATCGTTTGGATGAATGCATCCCAAGGTCTTGTGAGACCATTTAGGGTCGTCATTATGAGTTCATCTTCATCTATGGTATCTCTAATCACTTCTAACTGTTCTTTGAATTCTGAGATTCTGGATAAATATTCCTGAATCGTTTCTCCTTTCTGCATCCTTGTATTCTTCAGTTGAGTTCTTAGATTCATCTTCTGGTTTATGTTCTTTCCTTCATACAGTCTAGTCAAGGCATCAAACATTTCTTTCGAAGTCTTCTTAGATGACACATAAGGAATCAGGTGGTCTTTGATTGAATCTGCAATGATTCTTTTGGCCCTGATTGTTTCCTTTTGATGCTTTGCCTTTTCTGCAGCATCGGCGGGTTCCGATACTTCTTCTTTGATGAATCTTGCTAGGTCATTCTCTTCAAGAATGAGGCCAATCGTATACTTCCAAGCACGGAATTTTTCCACTCCGTATAGATTATCAACAAGCTTAACACTTGCAGACATCTTTACCTGGAGCTAGGAAAATGACCGAAAAATGAAAGTGCTCAAAATCAAAATC
>SNQJ01S0071411.1:64142-74573 GCA_010110895.2 Picea sitchensis | reverse complement strand
CTGGGAAATCCAGCCACTGAAAAGGTGCGCTGAGAGTGCCAAAGTGATCTTTAGGGGAGGGCGCACTTTTCTAGATGGTTTTGGAGCTGAAAAGATTCACCATCAAAAAGCCCTAATTTTCATGTACGACAATAGTGACGTTTTTCACTCTTGTGAAAGATGCTTCCTTCAGCTTGGCTCTAATACCATGTTAATGTTTAAGCCATTATTATAGTTCTTTGAATTTCATTAGATAACAATAGAATAATACAAGATCACTGAGAAATACACAATCACAAGAGACACAACATTTATCCTAGGAAACCCTCTAGGGGAAGAAAATCCAGCAAACCTTCCTTATTATAGATAACCAATACAATTCCAAGAGATCTCTTAAACTAATGCAAAAGGTAATCTCCCAGATATGCACCACTCTCTCTCCTTCTTCTCTAACTGTAATTCTGAAACTTGTCTCATAAATGAGCAAGTGAGTTGTGTATCTAAGTGAGGTGCTAGCCTCCTTATTTATACAAGACTGGCACGTGTGAAGTGTCTCTTCACTGGCAGGGCCGACTTCTCCAACTAGGTGGTTATAACCACCTTTAATATATTTTGGGGCCTCTTTAATATCTGTTGGGGCCGACTTCTTATTCTGCCTATTATAGTTATCATTTGACCAATCTGCAAAAGGGGATTTGGTCCTATTACAATAGCCAACATGATCAATCCACAATGGGGATTGATCCAATGAATAATATATTAGATAATAATAAGAATACACTTTGCAGTTACATTATTTCAACAAGAAGTTCCCACTAGAAGCACCCTTAGTAACAGGATCTACATCGACAAGCACTTGACCTAGAAATTCATAAACAACATGGAATTCATTCACTTGGGTTCCAATCCCCATTCCATCCCATAAGACTAAGTAGGAAAAGAAAATTTCATAACAACAACAAGGAAACATGTTGTCCATACCCATCTTATGACCCACCTTAGAATGATATTTTACCATAGTGGTTGGCAGTCTACAATATTATGCTTTTTGAGATGCATTTGAGCTAAATACCTCCCATAAGGAAACTAGAGATTGTCACTATTTAGTGAGATGGATTTGAGTATAAATAGGTTAATGAGAATAGATAATGTGGATTGTTTTATGCATTATAAAGAAAAGCAATATCTTGACAATTGCAAGGAGAAATGCAATAGAGGAAGATTTCATTATTGAAATGATGTTATTCCACTTCCACAAATATGCAACAAGAAAGATGGATTACGATGTGACCATTGTTCCACTCACAAGAAAATAATACACGAAAATAAAAATACTTCCACAACGATTATCTCCAAATTTGCATGATTCATTTCACCCTAAACTGCTAACAAACAACAAATGCAACAATCCTCGAAAATAATAGATAAAGATAATGAAATTTGTAGATTAAATGATAAGGATTAGGAAATGTGTAGGGGGCTTGAAAAGGACAACGATGTGTGAGACTGAACTCACAAATTTGATTTGATCAAATCTGATTGAAAGGTATGCAAGGGAGATAGGATATCCTTATTAAATAATATGTTATGTTGATTAATATGATTGCTATTAACAAGATTATTATGAAAATATCCCTTGAATTACTTCAACATTCTAATTCACTCGTTTAGGGAATATGCTAGTTTATTATATCTTAATTTTTTACTTAAAAATAAAAGGTATAACATTTAAATTTATTTAGTGTCATTTCCCTTTCTCCAATCAACATATAGTTGAAGAGTTTTACTTGTATGGAAAATGTATTAAAATTAAATGCATTTCAAACAATATAACAATACTACTTTATCATGGTACTACAAAGTTTAACTATTAGTTTTGTAACTAATAAATCGTTTTTATACACTATTGTTATCTAAAATATATTTACCAGTTTTCAACTTTCTTCTCTCCATTCCATACAAAGCCTACCTTACCATCAGAATCCGGCCATGGAGGGAAGAAGAGATGGTACACAATAATTCTTCCTACCTTTCATACATTACAATCACTTCATTGTATTCTTTCATCTTTAAAAATTGTTCTCAATGAGAGGTGTAACTGTAATATGTGTTAAACTCCCTTCAAATCTTCAAATTCTCCGCCCAACACTACAAGGAAGGAGTGATTTGATCATCTATTTTGAATATCTAAGTGTCCCTAAATCTTCTCTACTAACAAGTCAAAAAAACATTAATAACACCCGCAACTACAAATTGCACATCATATTCAATCTCACCCACAATTGGTTGGAGCCATTGAATAGTCTCATGACAGAGTTGATTGACCACAATTCTACCATTCCCGAGGGATTTTTCCTCCACATTCCAAAAGTGAGGTTAGGGGATGAGTACAAATACTTTACTTAGAAAAAATCTCTTTATACTTCTATTGGCTCTAACATCGATGTTTCCCCCAGTTTGTAAATATAACTATAACTTACCAAAAGATTCTGGCAGACCAAATATGTGTGAATGTCATATTTGATGAACCTTTTGTTATAAAAGGTAATGTATGTATTTTTGTTATAAATTAAAATGGATAGTGTTGCATAACTGCTGAAAGGGGGGTTTGCCAAGATAGATCATGATTCTATGAGAGAGATGGTGAGGGGAACCAAAAATGGTTGAGATGACCCCCACCAAACCAGTACCTTACTAGATTTAATTGCCCAAACCCATAATAGTCCTCTGACCCAGAAATGAATTACCAATTAGGTTGGTAGTTGGAAAATCCCTCCTCAAGAGTTAATGAGGAGATGGAGTATAGTACCCACCTGTAAGGCTTCTAGACCTGACCACGATTTGGGAATTTAGACCCACACAATATTGTTGAGGAAGGGAAAAAAGGAAGTGATTCGAGGGAAGAGACAGATCTGCGAGGAAGCAGAGTCAAGAGACCAATCTCCAGAAAAGGAAGAGTGCTTGCAGCTCTCCGGTTTCAAGGAGAACTGAGAAACAATCTTGTTCTGGGTGCAAGGAGCTACTAGCAGTGTTTTCAGTCCAAGCTGATAAACGGGGTTGTAGAGAAGACGAGTGATTGTGGAAGCACTCGTTGCAGGCCCCCTTGCTTGGTGAAAAGAAAATTAATTGCAAAGTTCTTGTGGGAGGAGAAGAGTAACCTACGTCCCTAACTGTCCTTGAGAAATAATAAAGAGTCTC
Organism: Picea sitchensis; assembly: GCA_010110895.2. Taxonomy (NCBI): domain Eukaryota; kingdom Viridiplantae; phylum Streptophyta; class Pinopsida; order Pinales; family Pinaceae; genus Picea; species Picea sitchensis. The sequence goes on along the minus strand of SNQJ01S0071411.1, from coordinate 71,396 downwards.
TCTTAGAGAATCATGTTCTAGCTCGGGGGTGACCTACAGTAAATCCATTCATGAGTGGTTGTGCCTAGATTTGGGTGGAAACATGCATCCCTTTCAACACTTTCTTCACGATTTCTAATTTCTGATAAGTATTTTCATACTCTGTCTATTGAAATGGAAGTGATGGTTGAATGCCTAAATTTATGGTTAAATTTTACAGTGTTTAATAAATCATTAGAAATGCTTATTATTTTTTGTGAACCCATGTCTTTGAATGGTTTACTGTTTGCCTCGGCTTAGCATCTAGAGAGTTGTGGTATGTGGGTCTAAAAGTGAGTCTAAGATTAAACTATGATCTCTGCATTGGATGAAAATTTCCTAAGGGAGTTATTCACAAGGATTGTCCTTGTAATACAAGAGAGTCGGGGTAGAGTTAAGTAGAATACTTAAGTCCTATCGACCTCTCGAATTACCTTCTTGGGAGTACTAAGTTCTAAATCTGTGGAAGAGGGTGCCTCCTTTAGACCCTTCACCTATGTGATTGAGGGCTTATGTCCATAGTTCTAATCAAACCACGGATAAGTGTTGAGCGTGTAGCCTCAAGGCTTGTCCAAGATTTTATATGACCAAGGTCTGGGAACCCTACGCTAGACCTGAAAGGAGCTAAGGCTTTATGGATTCAGAACTTCAGGAATTCGAAGCTCCAGGGTGTTATGACCTTACCACTTTCAAAATGGTCGAAGGAAAATTGTTTCTACGGTTACCCACGAGGTTGACCAACATGTGGCAGTATCCCTAACCGTGATAGATGGACCCATCCCACCATTAAACCCTGACCAACTTACCAAATCGCGAAGTAATGCGAGCTGCAAATCCAAGGGTATTCGAGAGTCTCCCTCATTGTTGGATCTACACTAAGTTCAGTCCAGCGTTGACTACTTCGAGAGAACAGCGGTGTCATAGCACCAAATTCCCCAAATGTTGGAGCTGTGAAATAGCGAGAACCATAGATCTAGGGACGCATCGGGATCCTTTCTGGTCATTGGATCCACGTTGCGGTCAGTCCAGCATTGACCACTCCGAGAGAAAGGGGGTGGTAAGCAAGTGAAAACCTGAACATTGAACTCATGAAGTGATAATATTCGTAGATATGAGGACATTTTGGGATCTCCCATGACCGTTAGATCTAGACCGTGGTCAGCCGAGCCCTGACTACTCTGGGACCAAGGAGGAAATCACATGGAAAATTCCTCGAACACTGAAGTTACGAAGTAACGAAGGCCACAGATTAATGGATCTGGGTGGACTCATATCGACCGTGAGATTTAAGGGCATTGGAAAACTATCGGTCTAGAGTGATGTGGCACACTGACATCACCCAGGGTGACGTGAACCCATGGTTGATGTGCCATGTGTCACTTGGATTCGTACTTTTCGTAGACCCTATGTGCCCATTAAAACATGACACGTGTCACCCACTGAAGGGGCCACGTGTCATATCTGCCTTTACGCATGTCACCCCCTGGAACATATTAGTTTAGCCTATTGACGGGTGGAGTACTCGGGACCCACCTGTCCTTGCCTCTGCATGTAATGTGCCACCACCGGTAAGGATGAACCCTTTGGGAGTCTGGGACTTCGAAACTACGGATTTTTGGGGTGTAGTTTCGTAAATAAGATGAAAGGACCAAAGGTCAAAACCACGTGGCGATATTTCTGGCTCCTTCAAGAGTTCAGGACTTTGGGACTCTGAGGGATATGTGCATAGAAAGGAAAAGGGGCATTTATCATCGAACGATGAACTCCCCTCTAGCTTATGTGTTAACTGAGCATCAAGCTCCGTCGTTGGATTGGATGGTGGATGGAATTCCATTGTGGATGTAGGAACTTGGGTATGGTACGAATGAGATGGACCCACGTGGCCCTTTACTGATAACTCTCGAAGAGCTTCGAGAGGCCTTAACTTGTAATTCAGAGCTCGGATTTGAGCCTGGTAACAATCATTAGAAAGCTACGGTTGAGTAGACGAGGATGGAGACCTCGGAAAGAAGATTCAAGACGATTAAAATAAGAATAAATTTTGATGCCCCATCCCTAGAAAGGGTATTTAGGGGTCAAGTGTGTTACAAATTGGTATCAGAGAAGGCAACAACAGTTGGCCTGCTTGGGCTGATGAACGAGTCGCTTAAAAATATTGTTAGAGACCCTTTAAGGGTAACACCCTATCTTACCCCATTCCTTAGAATCTTACTTAAACCTCTACTAAACAGAGGAATGAAGCTTTTTGTTGTTGTATATGTTTTGAAAAATCTAAACTGTGTGTTGTTCATAAACTAGTAAATGATTAACTAACAGAAAATGTTTTATCAGAACTCAAGCGGTCAGTGGACAGCAGGAAAATCATAGTGTAAGGGGTGGTGACACACCATGAATTGGGGGAAAGCTCCCACAACAGAGAAGAAGAATCTGATGAGAGGAGGGCAGTGGAAACCCCTCGAGATTTGGCTGAAATGGTAAGAAGCCTCATGGAAGAATTACAGAGTTGTAAGGTTGACAATGAAAGGTTGATAAAAAAGCAAGAAAAGAAAACTGAAATTAATGCAGTCCTACTACAAAGCTTATCAAATATACAAAGGCAGTTGCAACATGGACCAGCAGCCAGTCATGTGGAAAAACATCATATTAATATCTCCGAGGCAGAGGAAGATCTACAAGGAAGCAGAGTCGAGATACCAATCTCCAGAAGTGGAAGAGAGCTTGCAGTTCTCTAGTTCGAAGGAGAACTGAGAAACAAACTCGTTTTGGGTGCAAGGAGATACTAGAAGTGTTTTCATTCCAAGCTAATAAATGGGGTTGCAGAGAAGATGAGTGACTATGGAAGCACTCGTTGCAGGCCCCCTTGGTTGGTGAAAAGAAAACTAATTTCCAAGTTCTTATGGGAGGAGGAGAGTAACCTTCATCCCTAACTGTCACTGAGAAAGAAGAAAAAGTCTCTCTTGTAGATTTTAACATTGTACAATATTTACTGCAAACAGATTTTAAATAAAAGAAAAGAAAAGATACAATGGCAAATACAAACATTACACAGAGATTTTTCCCCTGGAAACCCAAACCGCAAGAACCAACATATTTTATATTCATTCATAGTGATACATTGTTTACAATACAATATACATATAGGATCCAGCGGCATCCCAAAACATAACCCAATGACCTGGATTAGTCAAAAACCCTAATTCCTTAACCGAAAATAGAAAACCATCAATAAAACCATGTACCAAAAAAACGCCCAAAAATGCTACACGTTTCTCGAGGCAAAAAAAATTCTCAGGGGCATTGCCCCCAAACCCCCGTGTGGGGGTATTTATCCCCCGTGCAGGGGGATTTATCCTTCCTACATTCTCCCACTTGTTGTTTTATTTGCATACAGGGGGTTATAGTATTACATATTCAACAATATAGGGCAACAATGCCCATGGATCCTCTACACCAAGAGAACTTCTCAGTGCTCATAGATTTTGTTAATGAATCTACAACATTATTCAAAGTGACCACCTTAATCAACAACGCTTTCTTTTCTTCAACCATGTCTCTCACAAAGTGATATTGAATATCAATATGCTTTGTCTTTGAATGATAAGTCGGGTGTTGATATTATGGTAGCTGCGGGAGGTATTTACCTCCACGTGTAAACCTGATGAGAATAGAATATTTCAGGAAGCAAGAAGAAACCCTAATTAGTTGGCTAATAACCCTAGAAGACAAGTCGACTCAAGAGGATAACTTGTATTAGATTATTAGCCTCAAAGAGAATAATTCGGCTAAAGGAAATATTATATACTAAGTAAATAGGCACCCAGAATGAGAAGTCGGCCCAGGCAGTTTGCCAGTTTTAGTATAAATACAGGAGGCTAGTCTTCATTCTCGCAGACATTCTCAGAACTGTAGAAGCATCACTTGTGTGCACTGTAGTTGGCCATTTTTTGCGCAAGTCTAGAGGAGAGTTGTTGTTGTAGTTGTGGCATCTAGCAGATTTCGGTTTTGGCTTGGACTATCTCTTGGTTATGGTTTGGACTCTCTGATAAACTCTTGTTACTCTTGCTTGGTTTGCTATTCTTGGAGAAATATGCGCCACCCTTTGTTTGGCTATCTAACCTAGAGTTTGCTTCCAGAATGATTCCTTGTCAAGGTTAAGGTGCTCGGGGGTGGCTTCGACCTATGGTTGGGTGACAATAGTGATATTGTCTATGGTTAAACAAACACATCCATCATATTCTAACAGTTTATGGGCCCACACCTCCTTCATTCAGTCTAACCACTAGAAGGGAGCATAGCCATAAGGATACTAATCTTTTTGAAGAACTGTCGCTAGGGTTTCTAGCAAGAGAAGTTACTAAATCACTGTCGCTAGGGTTACTAGCAGGTGCAGTTGTAGAACCCCTAATCCTCTCATTGAGGCACCTTAAGTGAAGGGATTGACCTAATTTCTAAATAGACTAGTGTGCCCTAGCCTAGTCCATCTCCTGGTAATCTTAGCAAGCCAAGACGTCAAGTTTGAGTTTTTGGTGAAATCTAAGGTTGACCAAGTCAAAGTAACCATGACTTACTCTATGAAGTCAGAAAACAAGTTAGATGGGGCTTCTAACTTTAGAGCTTGGAAGACAAGGATTGACCTTATCCTTGCCAAGAATAAATTGTTGGATATCGTGAAAGGAAAGATCGTGGAACCAGAGTTTGAAGAAGGAAAAGAGAAGGAACCGCAGAACGTTGCAATTATGGAGAAGTTCAAAGACAGTGACATCAATTCCATGAGTATCATAGTGGAATCTATAAAAGACCACTCGATACCCTACATATCCCATCTTGACTCATCTAAGAATATGTATGATGCCCTAACAAACCTCTTCTCAGTCAGAAACATTGGACAAGTAATGAGTCTGAAGAATGAGCTATGTGACATGAAGATGAATGATGATGATAGCATAACATCATACTTTGTGAGAATCTCTCAGTTAAATATCAACTACAAGCTATTGAAGAGATCATTTCAGAAAAGGAATTGGTGAACATAGTACTCAACGGTCTTCCCAAGACATGGGATGCATTTGCCGCAAGCATGAACACAAGGAAGGAGTATCCCACATTTGAAGAACTTTGGACTTGTTCTGCACAAGAAGAATCAAGGATCAGTGCAAAAGACAAACCCCAAAACAAATACGATGATCAAGACTTCATAGCAAGATTCAAGTATTCCAGGAACAAAAGGAAGTTTGGTTCAAAGAATAAGTCAAATCAAGAGAAAGATATGTCAGAAACACAATGCTTCAACTGTCGAAAGTATGGTGACTACAAGAATCATTGTCTCGGGCTAAATAAAAGGAAGTAGATACACGAAGCATCAGTTGTCGAAGAAAGGAAACCCTCAAGGAAGACTAAGCAGGATGAAACGAACTTCTTCTTCTAAGACAGGGTAACAATACTCTTCATAGTTCTTGTGCATACCATGTTTACATAGTTTATGTACATATTTTGCATATCTATAAGATGTTCAAAGAAAATCTATACCTATGGAAGAAAAACAAGATAAGGATTGTTATCACAATAAACTACAATACACATGAAAGGATGAAGTACATCAACAACCACTGGTAACAATTCATGTGGAAGCTATTACACAAGTAACAACTGCAAGATAAGCTGAAATCAAAATCAATCTTGAAGAAACCTAGAAGAAGTAAAGACAGAAAGAAGTCAGCAATCAAGAGGAAATTGGAAACAGACTTGTGACACTTTACAGAAGAAAATAAAGGATGCAGACCGAAGCGTGGACTCTCTTAGATGGAGGGAGTCGATTATATATTTTCAAAATAAGAAAATGCATTCATACATGAAGAAAGGATTAGGAGGGAGATAATCCTATGATCCATTGAAGATGATGGTGTATATATCCATGGTAGCAGCCATGAAGAGCAGTACGTGTTCAGTTTGACTTTAGAAGAAGTCTTCTTTGAAAAGAAGTCTTAAAGTATCCCTGGTTGTCCATCCGCATCCATGATCCTATGATGAAAGGAATAAGTTGGAAGCTTCATGGCATGGAATCTATAGAAAAATCCATGGACCTAAGATCTAAAGAAAATCATAAGGAAGAACATCAATATTCCAAAAGAGAAAGAAAAGACAGAACAACCAATCATTGTATCGAGAATAACAAGACTACCAGCCTGACCTGAACTCACTAAAAGAAATCAAGCAGAGGAACTGAAAGTTGTGACGAAGAACAATGTATGGAAGACTTATGAATGAAAGCATTGTGAGATCCAGAACTAGAGGTTCTCCCAGATGGAGGGAGAAGACTATGATGATTGTTTGTTCCAGTAAACCAGACATACCTCTACATGAGTCATTATATCGTTCGTAATATCCATGGGTTGGAGTTTACATCAGATGAATGAAAAGACTGTTCTCCAAAATAATTGAACAAAGAACGTATGTAGAACAACCTCAAGGCTTTAAGGTATACCAGGAAGAGGCCTTTGTATGCAGATGGAAAAAGAAAACTTGGTGGAGAACCTCCAATGCATAGCAGAAGTGTGGTGAAAAACCTTCTATAACAGAGATATTGTATCAGAATGGTTACTCAGAACTCAAGGATGATGAATTTCCAATCCATGACAAAGCTCTCATGATGGTAGAAGAAGTACCACTTGGATATGTTCAAGTTTGACCCTTGCCACAATGTTATGAGCTAGCAGGAAACAAAAGATGAATCCAACAATGATATACTATAATGATCAGAGCTATATGAAGCCTTCAGAGAAAACCAATGTTCCAGAAATACCAAAATACATTGAGATCAAGCATTACATTCTCCATGATGAAGTCCAGAAAAGAGAAGTGGTTCTCCAATATATATCTCCACAGATGAGTAGCTAAGAAAATATTTTGGTAAAGCCTCTGTCCAAAATGAAAGAGTTTGTGTACTCAAGTTGGAGCTTGTGGAGAGGACTTCCTTATTGAAAAAGGAAGAGATGACTCCCAGGTTGGGAGGGAGCACTGATGTGTTATTGATTTATGGACAGTCATTTTTCAGTTCGAAAAATGGTCCAAGATGAGCAGTTCCTTTCCAGTTTGGAAAGTGGTTTGAGATTTCTGACGGACAGGCATTTTCCAGTTCGGAAAATGGTCCAGATCGAACAGTCATTTTCGTAATGAAAATGGTTCGATGGATTGTTGATGTACCATAGACAACGATTCCCCTTGTGGTTAACATAGGGA
>SNQJ01S0071411.1:36748-56120 GCA_010110895.2 Picea sitchensis | reverse complement strand
TAGCATAGAAAAACCTCAGAATAAGTACTCAACGCCTTGAAAAAGATAAAATTTCATATAATAAGCCTCTTCGAGGGGGAAACCTCCTTATACACCACTTAAATTTCCAAATACAAGATGATTCCAAATGAAAATGTCTCCTTGGTATATATAAGAGATTAAGAACTACAATTACAACTAATGGACCCAAGCTGACATAAATAAAATAACATTACTAATGTAATATTCCCCAATTAAGGGGTAATGTTCCACTATTTAGAGCTTAACACATGTCATGTGCTTAGAAGCACCACTGTCTATGAGCCAAGTGTCCTCTCCAGGTGACACAGATCCTAAGAGGGCAGAGAATAAAACATAGTTTTCAATCTTTTCTTTAATCATCTTTGTGGGTGGCTCATCATCTTCAATTGCATGGGCATGGTGTCTTTTGTTATTTCTCTTCTTGTATTCTTCTCTTCTAGATGGACAATTCTTAGCAATATGTCCCATCTTGGCACAATGGTAACATTGATAAGAGGAGAAATCCTTTTCTCTTCTTTGACATTTCTAAAACTTCCGGAATCTCCTTGGGGGGTGAGATTCTTTATGGAAATGGGTGAATCTCTTTGGGGAGTAGGATTCCTTATGAAGGTGGGTCTCCTTCTAGAAGTGAGACCTTTTCTTTCCTCCTTTAACATGAGCATCTAGGGCTTCATCTTCATCCCTTAGTAGTACTGCTTCTTGGTTATCTACTCTTGCTTCTTCTTGAAAACATTCTTCCCAAAGACTGTCAAATTGGAGTTTCTCCTTTCTTGCACAGATAGTTTGGATGAAGGCATCCCAAGGTATTGTGAGACCATTAAGAGATGTCATTATGAGTTCATCTTCATCTAGGTTGTCTCCAATTGCTTCTAGCTATTCCTTGAATTGAGAAACCCTAGAGAAATAGTCATGCACAATTTCTCCTTTTTGCATCTTTGTATTCTTGAGTTGGGTTGTCAGATTCATCTTCCGGTTGATATTCCTTCCTTCGTACATTCTAGTTAGGCAATCAAACATTTCTTTTGGAGTATTCTTGGAAGACACTTGAGGGATCAAGTGTTCTTTAATAGAGTTTGCAATGATTCTTTTGGCCCTAACCATATCCTTCTGGTACTTTGCTTTAGCTGCAACATCTGCGGGTTCTGGTACATTTTCCTTGATGAATCTTGCAAGGTCATTCTCTTCAAGAATGAGTGCAATCCTATACTTCTAGGCACAACAGTTTTTCACACCTTATAACTTGTCAACAAGCTTGGTGCTTGCATACATCTTGACCCGGAGCTGGGAAAATGACAAAAAAAAGAAAGTGCTCGAAAATTAAATCTGAACTTACCAGGAGGTGTGTTTGGCTGAGACGAGTAGGCTAGTGCAGTATGTTTTCAGAAAATCCAAATTTTACCCCTTGAAAATGAGCCTGCACAAATTTGGATTGGTACTGGTTTTGGTTTCCTGGTTTTCTGGTGAAAACTAGGGTTTCACTTTCCAGAGGCTCTGGCCACTGAAAAGGTGCGCTCAAGTTGCCAATGTGTTTTCTAGGCTAGGGCACACTTCCCTAGATAGTTTTTATGCTGAAATTATCTTCCAACAAAAAAACCTAATTTTCTTGTATGACAACAATGATGTGTTTGGCCACTCAATGAAATGTGTTCTATTCAGTCAAGCTTTGATACCATGTTAAATTTAGAGATGCTATTAAGTTCTTTTCAATTTACTAGACAATAATAGCATAAGCAAGATCACTGAATGAAACACAATCACAAGGTACACAACATTTATCCTGGGAAATTCTCATGGGGGAGAAAACCTAGCAAAAACTTTCTTAATATAGATTGCCAATACAATGCCAAGACAATAAACCAAACACTAGAGAATATCCAAGACTGAGCAATGCACCTCTCTCTCTCCTTCTTTTGACAACTGCAACTTCCTTCAAACTTGCGCACTAGATGAGTGGCTTGAGTGAGTGAGTGAATGAGGTGCTAGCCTCTCTTATTTATACTAGATGAGGAGCACTAGGGTTGTGTCTTTTCATCAAGCAAGGCCAAGTTCTCCAACTAGTGGCTAAAACCACTTTAATTAGCCCCAGGGGATGACTTCTCAATTAACATCATTTAATTAGGGTTTGACCAATCCACAAAAAGGGATTTGGTCATACATAAGTCCCGTCATGACCAATCCACAAAAGGGGATTGATCTATAAGATAATAACTCAATTAGAATATACTTCACAGTTACAATATTTCAACACATTTTAGTAGCATGCATGTTAACCATTTATGTAACCAATGCCATCAATTATACTTTGATTATCTGTGATCACGTATCATTAATTGATTTCGTTCCTATCTTCAAGCCACATCAAGGTATCATTATTAACAAGATCATTACCATCATCAGGTCAATATTGTAGAGCCAACCACTGACATCTTGAATACCAACATTCACTATCAAACATCAATACTTACAATATCATTAACTTACAATCTCATTATCAGATCCACAAGGTCATCAACAATCAACACCAATATCATTAACGTCCTCAATATCAACAAATCATTATTGGCTCATTAAGTCATCAAAGCTTAAAATCATCATTTTTACATACCATCATCATTAACCAACTAGCGTCTTTAAACAAACCACTAGTATGACATCATGATCAAATCATCACTAGTTAACTAATAGTAGCACGAAAAACCATAACATCGATGCATTAAGAGTATTAACATCTAATAATTAATATTATCAAGGTCATCAAGGAGTCCTTTGATTAGTTTCAACAACATCAAACTAGTATTAATCATGATATCATCAATGTAATACAAGCAATTTTTAATCAAACATTCTGCTAAAACATGAAATGCACATGTATTAATGGAAATTAAATTAAAGTATCCTTGTCATTAAATCAATATTTTTGAATTTGTCAAAAAATCATTATCGAATTAAATATCATCAAATCAATATTATCCACATCAACAATAAGTTAATACCATCAAATCACTAACATCAATATCACTGATACCCACAATATCACTGATATCTGCAAATAATTTCTATTATAAAGATTAAATTCATAAAAAAATCAATATGATCAAGAGTATCAAGATCATCTTGACAATTCTCATCCTAATTATGTTTTTCATTTTGGAAAGAAAGTTGACATTAGGTTGCAAACGATTTTTTTTAAGTAAGGAAATAATACATATCTAATCTAAAGCTATCAAAACTTCTAACTTCAATTATGCCGGCGGCAAGAACAGGGTAGGTGTAATTTTCAAATAACTAGAAACTTAAATAAGTTCCACCTTAGATCTTGGTTCAATGTCTTTCATAGATATCAAAGTCTTAATAACGGAATAAACTAGGTTCAGGTATAGGGAAAAACTTCTCATATGAGTTTCTAAACAATAGTGATTATTTTAATCTTGTAACTAAGTCAATATGAACTATATTAGTATTTGGAACTTTATATTTTGTTTTCATTTACATGATTCATCATTGATTCGATTGTTAACAATGTAAAACAAAAATTTAATTAACAAGTTAATGAGTCAATATTAATTTCTCACTATCGATATGCGATGCGATCAATTAAATTATTTATATTTTCAATAAATTCATCAAATTTTAGTGGATAATTTGCTCCAATTATTTGTGTTACTATTATTCCCCTCTTCGAGTGGTGACGTCATCCGAGTCTCTAGAGAATTTTCAGAAGGTATTGTATCAATCAATGGCTCAGAAAAATAGTGAAGTTATCTTATGGATTGTTTTTTGGTGAATTTTAAAAGTAATAGTGAAGTTATCTTATGGATTGTTTTTTGGTGAATTTTAAAAGTAAATCCAAATGTGTATTTTATGTTTTGTTACTTTTTTAGGTTATCCTTTTTGTCTAAGGTCATTATACATCTGATAACATTTTTTTGGTGAATTTTAAAAGCAAATCCAAATGTGTATTTTATACCTGGTTACTTTATCTAGGTTATCCTTTTTGTCTATGGTCATTATACATTTGATAACGTTACGACTATTTCAATTATTACAAAATTGATGTAGGCAATAATCCTATGTTTAAATAATATTAATAAAAAATGCTTAAAAATTGAAAATCTATCCTTTCAATGTTATCAATCCTTTCTCAAGGTATCAATGATTAATTCAAGTATTGGTGATTAATTCCTCATTATGTTTTCACTTTTAACAATTAACTTTTATTAATTTGTGAGTGCAAAATTATGCCATACTTTCATCAATTTTTTCATTATATTATAAGACTACTTATATATAAAATGCCTTTCAAAATATATGTTAAATTCTAATTAAATTGAAAAACAAAGTTAGGCAAAGTTTCCACTAACATTCAAATTCAAATGGTATTGCAAATGACTAAGCACATACAACTTGACACACTTAATATCTAGCTATATATGATATAATAAGCATACATACTCATAATTTATACACACAAAAATTAATTAAACATATTATTATTATTATATATATATGAGTACATATAATTATATTGTTATGCTCGAGTAAGTCTAATGGTTAAGAACATGTGTTTCCTACTTAAAGGTCACAAGTTTAAAACCAAAGGGATAGGGTATGTATACCTTCATAAACTTTAGCAGTCAAATCCCTGCTTGGAGGTGGTCCCTTGTCCCACAAACAAAGAGTCTCATACTCCAATTTAGTGTTGACCGTAACCTAAATTATTATGTCGAAGACGTTTTTCCAACCCATAAAACACTGCCATATGTCATAAAACATTGCCATATGTCCTCATCACTTGTAAAACTGGTCTGTCCCCTATTCAAATTGCTCACTGGTTTACATGCCACATTTCATGCACACTCTCTTCCTTGATGACTTCCCCACGGATTCAACCCCGAAGCAGAGAGAAAGCTCCGAGCGACGGTTGCAGTTACTCATACCTCCAACTTTGGTAGGATTTGCATTTGCCTGAGCCTTTATCTCTGCCGCTGATTTTTACTCCAGCAATCCAATGAAGGTTTTGAAGCCTGCCATGGAAAGAAGTTCAGCTAATCGGATTTGCACTCACTACGATTGTCTCTCCACATCCTTTATAAACCTGCTACTTGTTCATCATCTCTGTTGATTATGTCACTTTATATTTCCCATCTCGTTAAATCTCCAGGGAAACCGACTCAACGACACTATCCATCCATTGTCTAATTGCCTTGACCTCAAATTGATTTACTTGGCCTCCAATATCTTCTCGGGTTCTAGTGGCATTCTCATTCATGGCTTTGGATGCTCATAGATCTTCAAGCATTTCCTTGTTTTTAAATAAGCATGATGATGGTTCAAGGTAGAGAGTTTATGAAGCCAGAAGAAAAGTATATCAATGTCAAGGGGTGAGCGAAGGGATATTATCCAAGTCGATTAGTATTTAAATTTCTTCACTAAGGTTTCATGGATTATGTCCAGAATTTTTGTTATCTCCAAGGCTTGCACATTTGAGTTAGTCTTTACAATTAACGTAAAAATGCCACTGGTGTAATTTAGTAATGTTCCCAACGAATGTGTCCCACGATAGCTGCAAAGCTGGCGACCATGGAACATCGTCGCAATGTTACAAGTATATGAGAAACCAGAAAAGTTTATAGAAGGTAGAAGGTATTTGAAGTATTGTTATCTTCTACGTCGTCTTTGTTCGGACAAAATAGGGCGAAGAAGGTGCATAAATGGAGATACAACGAGTATACATCAGAGGAGGTTTCCTGGATAGAGGAGCCAACCCCAGGCAACTGGCCGTGGCATTTGAGGGAAATCTCATTCGTCCATTCTTCTCAAATCACCAGAAGCTCACGATGATGTTTATATCAAAATTATTAATTTTAATTATTAATTTTAATTCTAGGCCTGTTGGTAAAGTCATTTTATTTCAGTGTGTGTTTCTGATCTTTTAACCATGTGTCGCTTTTCTCCTATTGTGACTCTTGTAAATACCACCACATACTCAATTTTTACCACCTCGTGAGATAGACCTACCAAACTAGCTATTGGTGTGATTGATACCATATAAAATCTCTCTTTGTGAGTTAATAGAAGGATTAAAGTATGCCAATCTACTTATTGTTAATATGCTTCAATATAAAGGTGAGAGTTGTAGTTTTTATTATAAAATATTTCGTACATATTTTAATGAAAATGGTAGTATTATTTTAATATTCAAATTATAATATATATATAAAAAATGAATAATCAAAAGTTGGAAATACAATAATTTTAGTTTTTATAATATTTCAAATTTTATTTTTGGTTGCTCAAAGAAGGCTAAGCTCTAAGAGATCATAGTATATTTGGAAATTTTATTTAGGATGGGTTTGTGATATGGATATTTATATTGATTCTTAAATATTGAGTTAGAGGGACTTGATGCTCCACTATTCTATGATCAAACATTTAATTATGATCGAATGTTTCATTAAGAAGAAAAAAATAAGTTTTTGCAAGTTAATGTGGATTGTAAGTTGTTTTGCAACATGTGGTAACTTGTTCGAGGATGTTTAACTATGGAATCGAAAAATAAATGCGTAAAAGTTTGTGATTTTGTGTCATAATGCAAATAACTATGACTTAAACAATCATATTAGTGAGTACCGTTGCCATATGTTTGGATTATTGATGAGCATCCAATTTGATTGTTTATTTATATGGGAAACCCATTAGAGCCTATATTTACTTTCCCTCACATCGACACTGTTATTGCGCAATTTGTACTTGCCAAGCCCAAGGTAAGTAAACCAAATCATCGTAACAACATGATAACCTACTACTGTCACCTTAGCAGGAAATCCCCACCTTTTAGGGATATATGAGGTCTACCCCAGGGGAGGCGTCCCCAGTAACCTAAAGGGATGGGATAGCTAAAGGTATGGTCAATATATACCCCCCCTCTCACTGGTTACCTAAGTCAAATGTCTATTTCTACGAAATTGAGGCTAAGGAAGAGCTCAATGTACCTGCCCGGAACAAGAACAAATATAGCATATATATTGCAATTTCCAAGTACAAATATGATGAATTACCTCACTAAAAAATAAACAAGCTAAATATGTGATGGCTGAAGATTTTTTTTAGCAAGTTATCAGTTTATAACAACAATTAATCTTTTGTAACAACCACGACAAAATTCAACTCAGAATAACATGAAAGTATAGTGAAAACTTAGCATTCATCCAATAGATTAATTAACACTTTCTACAAGCAATTTCTGAGCAGGTTAAGCTAATGTTAGAGTGATTTATGCAACAAAATGAAGCAAGTTAGATGGATGTAGCAAATATTCGCTACAACAACAAGTTAGTTAGATATTCTAGCTAGGCTAGGGTTAGTAAAAGTTAATAGAAGCTTTAGAGAATAGAATGCAAGATTTGTTTGATTGATTCCTTCACAAGATAGAGCAAGTAGACACGTGCCTTTTGGGCTTATGGAGTATAACTTGGAGAAATAAATGATAATATTGTCTAGGGATGGAGAGACGAATTCTTGAGGTGTTGGCACTTCAAGGCCTCAAGATTTGAGTGGAAAAGATGGAATTTTGGATAGAGTGCAAGATATTTTGGGCTCCCCCCTTCTTACTAGGAAATGAGGTACGATCCCTTCTTGGGTCAGTGCACCCGAAAATCCCAAAAGATAAGGAGACAAAATGGTTGAGTATGGAAAGTGATAAGTATAATCGGGAATGGTACAATGAATTTTCAAGGAATCCCCCAATAGCACCCTATTCCCGAGGGTGACCAACTTACTTTGAAAAAATGACACCCACCAAGGTTAAATAAGACAAAAGGTATAATTTCCAAGCAAACGTTCTTTAATCAAGAAATAATTCTTTGCAACATATTCAAATGCTTCAATTATTAGAGTGACACTTACCATGATACATGACTCATTACCTCATGAAGCAAGACTTGTTCTCGTATGGGGCCAGGCCGGTGTGATAGATGCTGCTCTGCTGCTAGTGATGTATGGTGGTGCATCAATGAATAGGAGGGGCCCTGCAGGGCTATGCTAGTCAATTTGGCGCTCGATAGTCCATGTATGCTACTCGCGGGCCTCGATACATGATCTCCTTAGTTACCCCTAGTCCGAGGGGTAACATCAGGCTCCTACTCGGGGACATGTGCTCATCGTAGAGTGCATGAGAAACTCAACATCTCTAGTATGACCTGTGCCTACACACTCAAGCAAAATCGTCAGAGTACCTAGGGTGGTTCTATCACCCCTTGTTCTTATGAAAATGATCAAAATCCCAAAAACAAATGTTAAAAAGACAATTTTCCAATATTTCTATCCTAACATGTCAATGAAAATATATAAGTATGACATAGGAATGCTACAAGAAGATAACATGTAAATCACAAGAATGTATGTAAACTAGGCTAAGCTAAATCCAAACTATACTAGCATGATATGCATATATATATATAATGCAATGCAGGATGCAAATGCCTACCTACCTACACTATTCTATGTTCACAAATGATGCGTATAATCATGTAACCAGTGAAACCACTCTAGCATTGTATCACAACATCTACCTCTATGCTTCATCATAAACCATAACAAGGATAAATCAAGCACAAAAAAGACATGAGTATGAAGTATATCATAGTTAATCATAAAATCTAACTCATGGAGGCGAGAGGGAGGGAAAAAATCATGCCAACTCACATATCCACAAGAATTCTCATTCCATCTTTGAA
This sequence comes from Picea sitchensis, assembly GCA_010110895.2. Classification (NCBI taxonomy): domain Eukaryota; kingdom Viridiplantae; phylum Streptophyta; class Pinopsida; order Pinales; family Pinaceae; genus Picea; species Picea sitchensis. The sequence continues at coordinate 47,364 of SNQJ01S0071411.1, read as the reverse complement.
AAGGGTCACAAAAGGATGAATATTCGAGAGGATGACTCCGAAACTCCGAAGATTGACTACCCTGGATATTATCACTCCCCGAGGCCTGAGAAGGGTTGAACAAGAATCTAGAGGACGACTGACAACTTCTTAGGGGAAAGTTGAAAGACTGAGATATATAACTTTTTCTCAAAGCTTTCAACCTACCCTTATATTCTAAGAAAAATATTTGCACTGGAGAGAACTTGAGACAAAAAGGATGTTTCCCAACTGCATCCTTAGTGACATAGTGAGATGAAGGAACAAAGGAAGGCTGGGAAATATCATCATGAAGTTTTTGTCCCAAGAAAACCATGTCCTTACCCTCATGAAAATTACAGCACAACAATGGTTGAAAATTCTCTTCATAGAGTAAATCCAAGTGCTCAAAAGGACATGCATCAAACTCCTCAAGGCATGACCAAAAATAATCATGAGAATGTTGTAGTAATTCATCCTTGGGTGATGGAACAAATCAATGATCATGTCATCTTGTGTTTCCAATTATCTGAATCAGTAGCAATTATACATGGTTGCAAATGTAAAGGAAACAATTGAAGATGTCCTTCAATATCGTAAATAGGATCCTGGTCATGACCAATCACATCCCATTTACGTCTCCCAACATATATGAAATCATCAATATTATTAACCACATCCTTATAACATGGAGGGATTAGTGCATCCAAGGATTCCTCTAATATTTCTTCATTTTTCGAATCATAGAATAGAGCATCATCAAAAACATCAAAAGGGAAATGACTCATCATTTTCTCTTCTTCTTGCGTAGGAGGAATAGAAGCTTGGATGACTTCATCGGTTGGAGGAGCAGACACCATGGCTTTGTCTTAAGGAGAAACCTCTTCGTGGATTAGTTCCTTAATATGTTTGCAAGGTAACTCATGTTCTTATTGGTGATTTTCCTCATGATTTACCTTTTCAGGTTCTTGTTCTTGAATCAAGTCTTCATCGTCTTTAATAGAATCATGAGGTAATTCTTGCTCCTCTTTGCAAGTTTCATCCCTTTTCATGTGATAGAGCACGTCAAGGTCTTCTTCAGTGCCCCATTTGTTCTTGAAGATTTCTTCAAATTGATCTCGTGTCTTGATGCTTTTATCTGGAAGACCATCATACCATATTCTAGCAGTGTCATGAAGAGTGGTCGCGAAGAGTTTCATTACCAAGTCTTCAACTTCATCATCCACGGGGTTCAATTGAAAGAAATCCCTTCAATTACTCATATGTTTTTCATTAGTATTGTCATCATTACCAGAAAATATGGGTAGCCATGTCAACTTGTACAAAGGAAGCATCTGCCGAGGATACCCTGGGATTTCACTCATGTCCAAGGGTACAAAAATGTCACCTAAATCACATGGAGAAGACATGGTTGGTTGTTATAGGGTTGTCACCAATGGATTCGCCAAATAATCATTCTAGGATCATCAAAGGAAGTGAGGGAATCACCCTCGGTGGATTCCCCAGGTAATCTTGTAAAATAAGGGCTTTGAGAAAAGCTCACAAGAGATGTTTTGTTGAGGAAATTGACTCAATTTTCCCCGGCTATGGCACCAAAATGTTATCGCACAATTTGTACTTGTTGGAGTTACTTCACACACACCTAGGATTTTTTTTTCCTAAGGTTTTTCCTTGTTTATTGGTTATTATCCAGTCTCCTATATTTTAGGGGAGAATATTCCACCTGGAGAATATTCTCTTCAATTGACACTTCAGTTTGACTAGTTGAGTTGAGTCTAGATGCTACATTGGTTTTGTCACCATGTAACATTGGGATCATCACCATGCTAATGCGCACATGCCTTGGGATCATCACAAGATAGACGCATTACCCTTGATTCATTGATCTACTCCTCACTACACTCAGTTCAGTCAGTTAACTGAAGATTGGTTGTCTAGTTAACTTAGCTAGGTGGCAGTTCACTCCCGTAACTTCCTGAGAGACTAGACTAGGTGGAAGTTCACTCCCATAACTACTGGTGTGTGTCCAGATCACTCTAGACCACCACTATGGTGCATTGGTTCTCCTTCAATGTGCATTCATTGAGTTATACAAAGTATATCATGTGTAAATTATTCATTATTCATCACAGTTAATGATTTTTCTTCCATTCTTTCTCTCCTTCTTTCTCAATTTATCTCTACAAATGTGTGTAGTATTTCCTATCTAGATCTATTCTGTGTAGGTTCAACACATTTACATGGTATTAGAGATGACAGACTGCTAAACAAAAAATACACCAAATTTTTTTGCAGGTACAAAAGATTAAAGACATCGGAAATATGGATTTCCAAAAAGAATTCATTCTTACACCTTACAACTACTTTACATGGAAGGAGAAAATAGAACCAGAGGATTGTATATGTTAACCTTGAATACAAACACAGAACCAACATCAACCATAGAAAAATCCAAGTACTTAAATCTAATAGATGAAGCATTCAAAACAATTTGCAGTCTTATTTCTCCCGATCTCCTTTTTCACATATCTTCCTGTAAGACTCCCAATGAAGCCTGGACCACCTTGGAAGGTCTCTTTGGAAAACATGATGAGATGAGGGGACACATGTTGGAGGTGGAATTTCTCACATTGGATCCAAAAAGCTTCGACAATATCCAAGATTTCTTTACAAAATTCAAGGATTTACTATCGCAACTCAAAGCTTGCGGGGTTGATAAATCTAAGGAGGAGAAACAAATGGTTCTCACCATTATCTCCAAACTTGGTCTTGAATTCTCTGTGTTCGTGTCCACATTCCATTCAGTCAGATTCACCTCTGGAGCCACCTGGAAGATGCCTTCTCTTGAGGACTTTATCGAATCCCTGACACAAGAGCAAACCAAGCTCATCAACATGGGAAAAATCAAAGGCCCAAAGGCGCATGCACTTACACTGCAAGATGGCATCCATCAATATCAGAGATATAAAGATAAAGGAAAAAGGAAAGCTCATGCAAATTCAAAGAAGGAAGGGTACTCAAAAACCTTCATTGATGCCTCCAGATCCAAAGGGGAAAAGGGAAGAAAAAGGGAGAAATGCACGTACTGCCACAAAATATTCCATCTAGAATCCGCATGCATGCATGCAAAAAAAAGATCTAATGACTCAAATACTTCAACAAAACAACCTTGGAGATCGCATCCCTAAGGGTGCCAATAAGAAGAAGCCAGAAGATCCAAATCCCAAGAAAGAAAATTCTAGCCATGCCTCTATTTCCATCAACTCCTCTCCCGATGCTTGGATCGTGGATTCGGGAGCATCACATTACATGGATGCCTCAAAAGTAGGTTCAACACATTTATAGTACTTTCCAAGCCCAAGGTAAGTAAACCAAATTGGCATAGCAATAGGATAACCTACCACTATCACCTTAGCAGGAAATCCCCACGTTTTAGGGATAGATGAGGTCTACCCCAGGGGAGACGTCCTCGGTAACCTAAAGGGCTGGGATAGCTAATGGTATGGTCAAGATATACCCCCCTCTCACCGGTTACCTAAGTCAAATGTCTATGTCCATGAAATTGAAGCTAAGGAAGAGCTCGATGTACCCGCCGAAACAAGAACAAATATAACATATATATTTCAATTTTCAAGTACAAACATGATAAATTACCTCACTAGACAATAGACAAGTTAAATATGTGATGGCTGAAGAAAAAATGCAACAAGTTATCAGTTTACAACAACAATTAATCTTTTGTAACAGCCATGAGAAATTCAACTCAGAGTAGCATGAAAGTACAATGAAAACTTAACATTCATTCAGTAGATCAATTAACACTTTCTACGAGCAATTTTTGACCATGTTAAGCTAATGTTAGAGTGATTTATGTAGTAAAATGAAGCAAGTTAGATGGCTGTAGAAAAGATTCACTACAACAACAAGTTAGTTAGAGATTCTAGCTAGGCCATGGTTAGCAAGAGTTAGTAGAATCTTTAGAGAATATAATGAAATATTTGTTTGATCGATTCTTTCACAAGATAGAGCAAGTAGACTAGCCTTTTGGGCTTATGGAGTCAATTACAATAGAAATATAACTTGGAGAAATAAATGATAATATTGTCTAAGGATGGAGAGATGAAGTCTTGAGGTGTTGGCACTCCAAGGCCTTAAGCTTTGAGTCTCAAATATGGAATTTTTGCTAGAGTGCAAGATCTTTTGGGCTCTAGAGAATTCCTCTTCTCCTTGGACACTTGAAATATATATTTTGCAACAAGCCACTAGAACAAGACTTCTAAAGTGATAGCACTTTAGGGCTTTAGAAGCCTACCCTAGACAAGACCCTCTTGACAATTTAATTAGTGGAAAGAAATAGAGAGAGAAAGAAACACCTCATGTTCCTCTCCTAGGGTTTAAGCAAGTAATTTCATAATATTCAACATGACGTATCAAATACCCCCATCGGGGCCCACAAACCTTTTGGAATTTCGTCTTTTGGGGTTAGGGTTTTGGATTTTATTTATGTTGAAAAGGCCTTTGGAGCCTCATTGTAAACACCATCTTCTTGCGAATGAGCGTGGCCATCACATCTCTTCTCAGAGATAAGCTACCACCATTCTAGTGAGTTCATTCACTCGATATTTTTACAGTTTCTATACATTTATGTCATTAATGAAAATTGTGCATTACTGTATCTCTGTGTTTCTCGCAATATATTTGTGTATTTACTTATTATATTTCTACCTTCATTTCTTTCTCAAAATAATCCGGATCAATGGTATCATAGCAGGCTACTCCTTTTTGTTTCTTAATGCATGTCCCTGACGAGATCAAGGTATAGAGTTGGGTCTTGAGATAATTTCTCTTGAGGAAAATTGCTCTCGCTAGCACAAGAAGAGGAAAAGTGAGACGAGGGAGTAGAAGATCCTACCCAGTTGTTTCTCGTGGAAGCCATCGCGCAATAGAGGAACGCGATGTTGGAGAATTTTTCCCAAATCATTCAACGATTACAAACAATAGCTTGCGCGTATTCGTCATGTAGTTTCTTTGGAGACGCTGCCCCATTCAGGGTACAAGTTAATTTTTATATTCTCGTATTTGAAGGTTAAATCGATGCAGATGCTTTGAAAAAGTGGTTAAATTTTCTAGAATGTTATTTCTCTGTTCACAATTTTTCCGACAGAGAAAAGATCACCTTTGCACTCCTTAAGAATCTTTCCCATGTAAAACATTGGTGGGAAACTTACTGGGAGAAAAATTACATAGATGAGTTTGGAATATTTGGGGCCGAGCCCACTTGGGATTTTTTTATGGATGTGGTCAAGGAACAGTATTACCTTGTTGGAAACTATGACGACTAGTACATGAGATGGACCACATTGCATCATGAGAGGGTACAAACAGTTTCAGAGTTCACAAATACCTTCCATACCTTGCAAACCAATATGGGTATCAAAGACTCTGTGTGACATCTGGTTCTAAAATACCGTAGGGATCTACACAGGTACATCCAAACCGAAATGGAGTTTCTAGACATCTCGGCAGTGGGATCTGCTTATCGATATACTGTCAAAATTGAGCAGGAATTTAAGGAGTAGAAGAAGCGGGAGTTTGGGTCTGCAAATCCGCAAAAACCGAAGTATGGTAAAGATAACCCTATCTCACAGAACAACCAACCTCAATACCACTAGTCCAAGATGTAGGAAAATAAGGGTAACAAAAATATGAAAAAAGGACATTGGGAAGTGGTGTGACTTCCACAAAATCCCTTGGCTCAACACCGATGAATGTCTCTCCAAACAATCAATTGTGTCCGAGCTCAAAGAAACATAGTCGAGCCCTGACTTGGAATCTGATTCAGAAAATAATAAAAGAATATAGATCATTGATGCAGAACCCACTGCTACTATTGCAACCACAACAATCCAACCAAACAAACTAGAGGATCCTGAGGAGTGGGAGCACCTCTTCCATTCACAAATGTGGTTGAAGGGGACCCCACTGCATTTTATTGTTGATAGCGAAATCTAGAAAAACCTAATATAAACAAAGGTCGTCAAGTAGTTGTATTTTCCAACAACACCACACCCGCAACCATACATCATCGGGTGGCTTCGCCAGGGTCGAGATCTTCGTGTCACCCAACAATGCCACCTATCCTATGACATCAAGACCTTTAAGGATGAAGTACTGTGTGATGTTGCCCCACTGGAATTCTGTGATGTTCTATTAGGCCAACCATATATGTGGAAGCGTCATGCTATTTATGAGTCTCGACCTCGTAGCGTCATTGTTACTCTGGGGGGTCAACTCTACATGATACTAGAGGTAGTCCTGGCTACTGTCTCGAAAAAACAGTGCCACGAAGTAATCTTTCATACCACAAAGTTTATCCTCTTCATGATATGGTCATAAGGTGAATAAATTGACACTCCAACCACTGCAGCCTCAGACCAATACCTTTCTATCAAACAAAAGTAGATTGTAGAAGAGAAAAAAAATATTTTTGTGTCACCTACGGGGGTGCCTCCACATTGCCCAATCCAACAAAGTTACAACATATCCCTTCATACTCCTCATATTGCATCTTCATCAACAGAGTCCTCCCACACTTGAGCAAATCATGTAGCTAGATTGGTTGAATCGATCCAATGCCTCTAGCACCAGGTTCATAACAACCTTCAACAAGCTAAGCAAGACAACTTCTTCAGTGAGGAAAACACTTCACCAAGGTTTAGATTCAACAAAATCTTCCCCATATTCCACGAGAACTTGACACAATGGGGACCATTTCTTCCTAAGGGGGGAAGAATGATCCAAGTGGAAATCGGTGGCCACCCACCTATTCCACTGGCTCAAAACAAGGGTTTCCACCTTGGCAGTTTTTCTATGGTTTTTCGGGTCCTAAACTTCCGGGGCCGTTTTGAAGCCCTAAACGATGTTTTTTGGGCTCAAAATTTCCTAGCACATAGATAAAGGCAAATTCTAGCTAGAATGTAATGTGTTGTCCTCAACTAGACCATTCCAATGAGCTATCGTGCACCCCAAACATAGATCGTATGCAAAAGTTACACCCTTGGGAAGTTGACGTATCAATTACCCTCATCGAGGCCTCCAAACCTTTTTGCGTTTCATCTTCCAGGTTTAGGGTTTTGGATTTTATTTATGTTAAAAATGCCTTTGGAGCCTCATTATAAACATCATCTTCTTGCGAATGAGCGTATCCATCACATCTCTTCTCAAAGATAAGCTGCCACCAATCTAGCGAGTTCATTCACTCTGTATTTTCACCGTTTATGTACATTTATGTTATTAATAAAAAGTGTGCATTACTGTATCTCTATGTTTCTGGAAATATATCTATGTACTTACTTATTATATTTCCACCATTTCATTCTCAAAATAATCCAAATCAACGATGCAACATTTTTCCAACCCCCTTTTTTCCATTAATTGATTAAAGTCCAAAACAATTGGGTACTATAAGACATGTAAAGAAAAGAGTACCACAACGTCACTTGCATCTTAGGTACACCGAGTTCCATATGCATGGAAATAAAAGGACACAACATAAATGCACCTCCTCGACAAGTGGGACGTCTATATAATGTGATTTTTCTTTTGCAGGTCTTTCAATTATTTTAGGAGAAACACTTCATTGTTCTCAATACCTCTTTGGGAGAGCATTTGGAAGGTTCATGATTGGATTTTATCCTTTTCCAACTACATTTCCCTATGGGCCTTTGACCCCTTCTTCCCATGAAATGAGGTACAATCCATTCTTGGGCCAGTGCACCCAAAAATCCCAAAAGATAAGGAGATGAAATGGTTGAGTATGGAAAGTGATAAGTGTGATCGAGAATGGTATGATGAATTTTCAAGGAACCCCCTAGTAGAATCCTATTCTCGAGGGTGACCAACTTACTAGGAAAAAATGACACCCACCAAGGTTAAATAAGGAAAAAGGTATAATTTCCAAGAAAACGTTTTGTAATCAAGAAAAAATTATTTGCAACATATTCAAATGCTTCAATTATTAGAGTGATAGTTAGCATGATACCAGACTCATTAACTCATGAAGCAAGACCTACTATCCTCTGGGGCCAGGCCAGTGTGATAGAAACTTCTTTGTTGCTGGTGATGTATGGTGGTAAATCAATGAATATGAGGGGCCCTGCAGGGATATGCTAGTAAATCTGCCTCTCGACACTCCATGTATGCTACTTGTGGGCCTTGAGACATGATCTCCTTAGTTTCTCCTAGTCTAAGGGGTAACAAGAACTAATCTCAAAGGATGGAGAATGTGTTATTGAAAAAAATAACTAACTAATAAAAATATATACAATGAAATCAAACACCTATAACTATGCCAAGGTAGTCACTAAAGCAATTTAAAGAGACCTACTAGAAAGTTTAAGGTCCTAATCAAATGGGAAATATAATCTCTTCTAACAAGAAAATCTATCCTAATTATCACTTACCCTACCCTAACTAGATATATCCCTAAGACTGAGATGTTGACCTAGAGGAAGCCATATGCTTGATGCAACAAAATGGAATACATATACTAGCAGGGGTTTGTAGTGCCAGGGGATCTGCATTATGTGCCTCTCCTGACCAAATCTCGGGTGGTGAAGGAGAGACCTTTCACATGTCAAATAATCCAGAAAGCATGGACTTATTTAAAGGATATCTAGGCATTCTTAGAAACACTACCCCATATCATCGCCGAATAAAGGAATTGAACCTTTCCGCCTCACAATTTTCAACCTATAACTTGGATCTAGGAAAAAATGAGTTGTCTTTATATTTAATTGAACCTCCATGGCATACTCCATTTGTTCAATGGTTCAATTCCAATGAACAATCCATAATTCACAATGATTCCCTTCTTCATCACAAAAATCAACATTGGCATGGGGCCTTAAATATTTCTATTAAATCCATAATAGTCTATTAACATACATCCAACACATTTCTTAATTATGAGAAGGAGAGAAAAATAAGATACCTAGAAAGTAGTTTCAATTTACAAAGTGCATTAAAGAGGAAGAGGAGGGAGAGCGTGATGGCCTCAGGCCTATGCGCCAGTGTAACACACCCGACCCCTATGTACCCTTTCTAGGGACGGGGCATCAAAATTTTGCTTATTTTAATCGTCTTATTTATGACACTACACTCCAAACCTCTGGAGTTCTGAAGTCCTGGACTCCCGAAGGGTCCATCCTTACCCGTGGTGGCACATTAAACGCAGAGGCAAGGACAAATGGGTCCCGAGTACTCCACTTGTCAATAGGCCAAGATAATACGTGCTAGGGGGTGACACGTGGTAAGGAAAAGATGATACATGGCCCCTTTAGTGGGTGACACATGTCACATTTAAATGGGCACATAGGGTCTGCGAAAAGTATGAATCCATGTGACACGTCAACTGTGCGTCCACGTCACCCTGGGCGACGTCAACGTGCCACATCACTTCGAATTGATAGCCTTCCAACACCCTTAGATCTCACGGTCGATATGCGTCCACATAGATCCATTGATCTGCAGCCTCCGTTACTTCGTAACTTCAACATTCGAGGAATTCGTTGTGTGATTTCCTCCTTGCTCCCATAGTAGTCAGCATTGAGCTTACAATGTTCTAGATCTAATGGTCATGGGAGATCCCAATACGTCCTCAGATCTATGACTATTATCACTTCGTGAGTTTGGGTTTTGGGGTTTCCTCTCTCTTACCACCCCCTTTATCCTGGAGTGGTCAATGCTAGATTGACTGCAATGTGGATCCAACGACCAGGAAGGATTCCGATGCGTCCCTAGATCTACATTTCTCACTAGTTCGCAACTCCAATGTTCTGGGAATTTGGTGCTATGACACCGTTATTCTCTCGAAGTAGTCGAAGTAGTCAACGTCAGACTGACCTCAGCGTAGATCCAATGGCCAGGGAGACTCTTGAATACCCTTGGATATGCGGCTCACGTTTCTTCACGATTCGTAAGTGGGTCAGTGTCTAACGGTGGGACAAGTCCATCTGTCATGGTTAGGGACATCGTCACATGTCAATCGATCTCGTGGGTAACCGTAGAAACAAGTTGCCTTCGACCTATTTGAAAGTAGTAAGGTGATAACACCCTGGAGCACCGAACTCTAGAAGTTCCACCATAAATGCTTAGCTCCCTTCGAGTCTAGCGCAGGATTCCTAGACCTTTGTCATATGAAATCTTGGACAAGCCTCGAGGCTACACGCTCAACACTTAGCCGCAGTTTGATTAGAACCGTGGACATAAGCCCTCAGTCACATAGGTGAAGGGTTTGAATGAGGCGCCCTCCTTCCACATAGTTTGAACTTAGTACTCCCACAAAGGTGATTCGATAGGTCAGCAGGACTTAAGTATTCCAGTTTACTCTACCCCGACTCTCTTTTATTACAAGGAAAATCCCTGTGAATAACTCCCTTAGGATATTGTCAGCTAGTGTAGAGATCATAGCTTAATCTTAGACTCACTTTCAGACCCACGTACCACAAATCTCTAGATGCTAAGCTGAGGAAAATAGTAGACCATTCAAAGACATAGGTTCACAAAAAATAATAAGCATTTCTAATGATTTATTAAAAACTATAAAATTTAACCATAAA
>SNQJ01S0071411.1:14804-26280 GCA_010110895.2 Picea sitchensis | reverse complement strand
AGATGGGATATGTAGGGTATCAAGTGGTCTTTTATAGATTCCACTATGATACTCATGGCATTGATGTCACTGTCTTTGAACTTCTCCATAATTGCAACGTTCTGCGGTTCCTTCTCTTTTCCTTCTTCAAACTCTGGTTCCACGATCTTTCCTTTCATGATATCCAACAATTTATTCTTGGAAAGGATAAGTTCAATCCTTTTATTCCAAGCTCCGAAGTTAGAAGCCCCATCTAACTTGTTTTCTGACTTCATAGAGTAAGTCATGGTTACTTTGACTTGGTCAACCCTAGATTTGACCAAAAACTCAAACTTGACATCTTGGCTTGCTGAGATTACCAGGATATGCACTGGGCTAGGGCGCACTAGTCTATTCGGAAATTAGGTCAATCCCTTCACTTATGGTGCCTCAATGAGAGGATTAGGGTTTCTGCAACTGCACCTGCTAGTAACCCTAGCGACAGTGCTTTAGTAACTTCTCCTACTAAAAACCCTAGAGACAATTCTTCAACAAGCTTAGTATCCTTATGGCTATGATCCCTTCCAGTGGTTAGAATGAATGAAGGAGGTGTGGGCCCATAAACTGTTAGAATATGATGGATGTGCTCTTTTAACCATAGACAATATCACTATTGTCACCCAACCATAGGCCGAAGCCACCCCCGCGCACCTTAACTTTGACAGAGAATCATTTTGGAAGCAAACTCTAGGCTAGATAGCCAAACAAAGGGTGGTGCATATTTCTCCAAGAATAAGAAACCAAGCAAGAGTAACAAGAGTTGATCAGAGAGTCCAAACCATAACCAAGAGATAGTCCAAGCCAAAACCAAAATTTGCTAGCTGCAACAGCTGCAACAACAACTCTCCTCTAGACTTGCGCACAAACTGGCCAATTGCAGTGTGCACAAGTGATGCTTCTACAGTTCTGAGAATGTCTGCCAGAATGAAGACTGGCCTCCTTATTTATACTAAAACTGGCAAACTGCTTGGGCCGAATTCTCATTCTGGGTGCCTATTTACTTAGTATATAATATTTTCTTTAGCCGAATTCTTCTCTTTGAGGCTAATAATCTAATACAAGTTATCCTCTTGAGTCGACTTGTCTTCTGGGGTTATTAGCCAACTAATTAGGGTTTCTTCTTGCTTCCTGAAATATTCTATTCTCGTCAGGTTTACACATGGAGGTAAATACCTCCCGCAACTACCATAATATCAACACCCGACTTATCATTCAAAGACAAAGAATATTGAGATTCAATATCACTTTGTGAGAGACATGGTTGAAGAAAAAAAAGTGTTGTTGATGAAGGTGGACACTTTGAATAATGTTTCAGATTCATTAACAAAATCTGTGAGCACTGAGAAGTTTTCTTGGTGTAGAGGATCCATGGGCATTGTTTCCCTATATTGTTGAATATGTAACCCTGTAACCCCCCATATGCAAAGAAAACAACAAGTGGGAGAATGTAGGGGGGATAAATACCCCCACACGGGGGTTTAGGGGCAATGCCCCTGAGAATTTTTTTGCCTCGGGAAACATGTCGCATTTTTGGGCGGTTTTTTGGCACATGGTTTTACTGATGGTTTTTTATTTCTGGTTAAGGAATTAGGGTTGTTGACTAATCCAGGTCATTGGTTTATGGTTTTGGATGCCGCTGGCTCTTATATGTATATTGTATTGTAAACAATGTATCACTATGAATGAATATAAAATATGTTGGTTTTCGCGGTTTGGGTTTCCAGGGGAAAAATCTCTGTGTAATGTTTGTATTTTCCATTGTATCTTTTCTTTTCTTTTACTTAAAATCTGTTTGTAGTAAATATTGTACAAGGTTAAAATCTACAAGAGAGACTTTTTCTTCTTGCTCAACGACAGTCAAGGATGAAGGTTACTCTCCTCCTCCCACAAGAACTTGGAAATCAGTTTTCTTTTCACCAACCAAGGGGGCCTGCAACGAGTGCTTCCATAGTCACTCATCTTCTATGCAACCCCATTTATTATCTTGGAATGCAAACACTTCTAGTATCTCCTTGCACCCAAAACGAGCTTGTTTCTCAGTTCTCCTTTGAACTAGAGAAATGCAAGCACTCTTCCACTTCTGGAAATTGTTCTCTCGACTCCGCTTCCTTGTAGATATTCCTCTGGCTCAGAGATATTAATATGATGTTTGTCCACATGAATGGCTGCTGATTCATGTTGCAACTGTCTTTGTATATCTGATAAGATTTGTAGTAGGACTGTGTTAATTTTGGTTTTCTTTTCTTGCTTTTTTATCAACCTTTTATTGTCAACCTTACAACTCTGTAATTCTTCCATGAAGCTTCTTATGGTTTCAGCCAAATCTCGAGGGGTTTCCATCGCCCTACTCTCATCAGATTCTTATTCTCTATTGTGGGAGCTTTCCCCCAATTCATGGTGTGTCACCATCCCTTACGCTGTGATTTTCCTGCTGTCCATTGACCTCTTGAGTGCCGATAAAACATTTTTTGTTAGTTAATCATTTACTAGTTTATGAACAACACATAGTTCATATTTTTCAAAACATATACAACAACATAAATCTTCATTCCTCTCTTTAGTAGAGGTTTAAGTAAGCTTCTAAGGAATGGGGTAAGATAGGGTGTTACCCTTAAAGGGTCTCTAACAATATTTTTTAGCGACTCGTTCATCAGCCCAAGCAGGCCAACTGTTGTTTCCTTCTCTGATACCAATTTGTAACACACCCAACCCCTAAATACCCTTTCTAGGGATGGGGCATCAAAATTTATTCTTATTTTAATCGTCTCGAATCCTCTTTCCGAGGTCTCCATCCTCGTCTACTCAACCGTACCTTTCTAACGATTGTTACCAGGCTCAAATCCAAGCTCTGAATTACAAGTTAAGGCCTCCCGAAGCTCTTCGAGCGTTATCAGTAAAGGGCCACGTGCCGCCCACGTGGGTCCATATCATTCGTACCATCCCCAAGTTCCTACATCCACATTGGAATTCCATCCAACGTCCAATCCAACAACAGGGCTTGATCCTCAGTTAACACATAAGCTAGAGGGGAGTTCGTCGTTCGGTGCTAAACACCCCTTTTCCTTTCTGTGCACATATCCTTCATAGTCCCAAAGTCCTGAACTCCCAAAGGAGCCATAAATATCACCACGTGGTTTCGACCTTCGGTCCTTTCATCTTATTTATGAAACTACACTCCAAAAATCTATAGTTTTGAAGTCCCAGACTCCCAAAGGGTCCATCCTTACCCGTGGTGGCACATTAAATGCAGAGGCAAGGACAGGTAGGTCCCGAGTACTCCACCCGTCAATAGGCCAAGCTAATATGTTCCAGGGGGTGACATGCGTAAAGGAAGAGATGACATGTGGCCCCTTCAGTGGGTGACACATGTCATGTTTTAATGGGCACATAGGGTCTACGAAAAGTATGAATCCAAGTGACACATGGCACATCAAATGTGGGTTCACGTTACCCTGGGTGATGTCAGTGTGCCACATCACTCTAGACCGATAGCCTTCCAATGCCCTTAAATCTCACGGTCGATATGAGTCCACGCAGATCCATTAATCCGTGGCCTCTGTTACTTCATAACTTCAGCGTTCCAAGAATTTTCCGTGTGATTTCCTTCTTGGTCCCAGAGTAGTCAGGGTTGGGCTGACCACGGTCTATATATAACGGTCATGGGAGATCCCAAAACGTCCTCATATCTATGAATCTTATCACTTCACGATTTCAGTGTTCGGGTTTTCCGCTTTCTTACCACCCCTTTTCTCTTGGAGTGGTCAATGCCGGACTGACCGCAACGTGGATCCAACAACCAGGAAGGATCCCGATGCGTCCCTAGATCTATGGTTCTCGCTATTTCGCAGCTCCAAAGTTTGGGGAATTTGGTGTTATGACACCACTGTTCTCCCGAAGTAGTCAACGCTGGACTGACCTCAGTGTAAATCCAACAACGAGGGAGACTCTTGAATACCCTTGGATCTGCAGCTCGCATTACTTCAGGATTGGTAAGTGGGTTAGGGTTTAATGATGGGATGGGTCCATCTATCATGGTTAGGGATACTGCCACATGTTGGTCAACCTCGTGGGTAACCGTAGAAACAAGTTTCCTTCGTCCGTTTTGAAAGTGGTAAGGTCATAACACCCTAGAGCTTCGAACTCCTGGAGTTCTGAATCCAGAAAGGCTTAGCTCCTTTCGGGTCTAGCGCAAGGTTCCCAGACCTTGGTCATATGAAATCTTGGACAAGCCTTGAGGCTACACGCTCAACACTTATCCGTGTTTTGATTAGAACCATGGACATAAGCCATCAATCACACATGTGAAGGGTATAAAGGAGGCACCCTCCTTCCACAGAGTTAGAACTTAGTACTCCCACGAAGGTAATTCAAGAGGTTGATAGGACTTAAGTATTCTAGTTAACTCTACCCCGACTCTCTTGTATTACAAGGACAATCCTTGTGAATAATTCCCTTAGGAAATTTTCAGCCAATGCAGAGATCATAGTTTAATCTTAGACTCACTTTAAGACCCACATACCACAACTCTCTAGATGCTAAGACGAGGCAAACAGTAAACCATTCAAAGACATGGGTTCACAAAAAATAATAATCATTTCTAATGATTTATTAAACACTGTAAAATTTAACCATAAATTTAGGCATTCAACCATCACTTCCATTTCAGTACACAGAGTATGAAAATACTTGTCAGAAACCAGAAATCGTGAAGCGAGTGTTGAAAGGGGTGCATGTTTCCACCCAAATCTAGGCACAACCACTCCTGAATGGATTTACCATTGGCCACCCTCAAGCTAGACCATGATGCTCTGAGAGAGACTCTTTATTATTTCTCAAGGACAGTCAGGGACGTAGGTTACTCTCCTTCTCCCACAAGAACTTTGCAATTAGTTTTCTTTTTACCAAGCAAGGGGGCCTGGAACGAGTGCTTCCAAAATCACTCGTCTTCTCTACAACCCCGTTTATCAGCTTGGACTGAAAACACTGCCAGTAGCTCCTTGCACCCATAATGAGATTGTTTCTCAGTTCTCCTTCAAACCGGAGAGCTGCGAGCACTGTTCCTCTTCTAGATATTGGTCTCTCGACTCTACTTCCTCGCATATCTGTCTCTACCCCCGAATCACTTCCTTTCTTTCCTTCCTCAACAAGATTGTGTGGGTCTGAATTCCCAACTCGTGGTCAGGTCTAGAAGCCTTACAGATGGGTACTATACTCCATCTCCTCATTAACTCTTGAGGAGGGATTTTCCAACTACCAACCTAATTGGTAATTAATTTTTGGGTCAGAGGACTATTATGGGTTTAGGCAATTAAATCCAGTAAGGTACTGGTTTGGTGGGGGTCATCTCAACCATTTCTGGTTCCCCTCACCATCTCTCTCATAGAATCATGATCTATCTTGGCAAACCCCCCTTTCAGCAGCTATGCAACACTATCCATTTTAATTTATAACAAAAATACATACATTACCTTTTATAACAAAAGGTTGATCAAATATGACATTCACCAAGATTTAGTCTGCCATAGTCTTTTGGTAAGTTATAGTTATGTTTACAAACTGGGGGAAACATGGGTATTAGAGCCAATAGAAGTATAAAGAGATTTTTTCTAAGTAAAGTATTTTTACTCATCCCCTAACCTCACTTTTGGAATGTGGAGGAAAAATCCCTC
Organism: Picea sitchensis; assembly: GCA_010110895.2. Taxonomy (NCBI): domain Eukaryota; kingdom Viridiplantae; phylum Streptophyta; class Pinopsida; order Pinales; family Pinaceae; genus Picea; species Picea sitchensis. The sequence continues at coordinate 20,593 of SNQJ01S0071411.1, read as the reverse complement.
GGGAATGGTAGCATTGTGGTCAATCAACTCTGTCATGAGACTATTCAATGGCTCCAACCATTTGTGGGTGAGATTGAATATGATGTGCAATTTGTAGTTGCGGGTGTTATTAATGTTTTTGTGACTCGTTAGTAGAGAATATTCAGGGACACTTAGATATTCAAAATAGATGATCAAATCACTTCATCCTTGTAGTGTTGGGCGGAGAATTTGAAGATTTGAAGGGAGTTTAACACATATTACAGTTACACCTCTCATTGCCAACAATTTTTAAAGATGAAAGAATACAATGAAGTGATTGTAATGTATGAAAGGTAGGAGGAATTACTGTGTACCATCTCTTCTTCCCTCCATGGTCGGATTTTGATGGTAGGGTAGGCTTTGTATGGAATGGAGAGAAGAAAGTTGAAAACTGGTAAATAAATTTTAGATAACACTAGTGTAGAAAAACGATTTATTAGTTACAAAACTAATAGTTAAACTTTGTAGTACCATGATAAAGTAGTATTGTTATATTGTTTGAAATGCATTTAATTTTAATACATTTTCCATACAAGTAAAACTCTTCAACTATATGTTGATTGGAGAAAGGGAAATGACACTAAATAAATTTAAATGTTATACCTTTTATTTTTAAGTAAAAAAATAAGATATAATAAACTAGCATATTCCCTAAACGGGTGAATCAGAATGTTGAAGTAATTCAAGGGAGATTTTCATAATAATCTTGTTAATAGAAATCATATTAATCAACATAACATATTATTTAATAAGGATATCCTATCTCCCTTGCATACCTTTCAATCGCATTTGATCAAATCGAATTTGTGAGTTCAGTCTCACACATCGTTGTCCTTTTCAAGGCCCCTACACATTTCCTAATCCTTATCATTTAATCTACAAATTTCATTATCTTTATCTATTATTTCTGAGGATTGTTGCATTTGTTGTTTGTTAGCAATTTAGGGTGAAAGGAATCATGCAAATTTGGAGATAATCATTGTGGAAGTATTTTTATTTTCGTGTATTATTTTCTTGTGAGTGGAACAATGGTCACATCGTAATCCATCTTTCTTGTTGCATATTTGTGGAGGTGGAATAACATCATTTCAATAATGAAATCTTCCTCTATTGCACTTCTACTTGCAATTGTCAAGCTATTTCTTTTCTTTATAATGCATAAAACAATCCACATTATGTATTCTCATTAACCTATTTATACTAGAATCCATCTCACTAAATAGTGACAATCTCTAGTTTTCTTATGGGAGGTATTTAGCTCAAATGCATCTCAAAAAGCATAATATTGCAGACTGCCAACCACTATGGTAAAATATCATTCTAAGGTGGGTCATAATATGGGTATGGACAACATGTTTCCTTCTTGTTGTTATGAAATTTTCTTTTCCTACTTAGTCTTATGGGATGGAATGGGGATTGGAACCCAAGGGGTTGAATTCCATGTTGTTTATGAATTTCTAGGTCAAGTACTTGTCGATGTAGATCCTGTTACTAAGGGTGCTTCTAGTGGGAACTTCCTGTTGAAATAATGTAACTACAAAGTGTATTCTTATTATTATCTGATATATTATTTATTGGATCAATCCCCATTGTGGATTGATCATGTCGGCTATTGTAATAGGACCAAATCCCCTTTTGCAGATTGGTCAAATGATAATTATAATAGGCAGAATAAGAAGTCGGCCCTAGCAGATATTATAGAGGCCCCAAAATATATTAAAGGTGGTTATAACCACCTAGTTGGAGAAGTTGGCCCTGCTAGTGAAGAGACACTTCACACGTGCCAGTCTTGTATAAATAAGGAGGCTAGCGCCTCACTTAGATACACAACTCACTTGCTCATTTGTGAGACAAGTTTCAGAATTGCAGTTAGAGAAGAAGGAGAGAGAGTGGCGCATATCTAGGAGAGGATATTTTGCATTAGTTTAAGAGATCTCTTGGCATTGTATTGGCTATCTATAATAAGGAAGTTTTGCTGGGTTTTCTTCCCCTAGAGGGTTTCCTAGGATAAATGTTGTTTCTCTTGTGATTGTGTATTTATCAGTGATATTGTATTATGCTATTGCTATCTAATGAAATGAAAAGAACTATAATAATGGCTTAAACATTAACATGGTATCAGAGCCAAGCTAAAGGAAGCATCTTTCACAATAGTGAAAAATGTCACTGTTGCCGTACATGAAAATTAGGGCTTTTTGATGGTGAAGATTTTCAGCCGCAAAACCATCTAGAAAAGTGCACCCTCCCCTAAATATCACTTTGGCACTCTTAACACACCTTTTTAGTGTCTGGATCTCTCGGAAAGTGAAACCCTAGTTTCACAAAGTACCAGAAGTACCAGAAGTACTAGAGTACCAGGGGGACCAGAAAACCAGAAGCACTAGTCCAGAAATCTGCAGATCAAATTTGGAGGAGAAAAAGTTGGATTTTATCAGATCCAAACACACCAGGCTACTCGCCTCAGCCAAGCGCACCTCTTGGTAAGTTCAGAGTTTGATTTTGAGCACTTTCATTTTTTGGTCATTTTCCTAGCTCCAGGTAAAGATGTCTGCAAGCATTAAGCTTGGTGAGAAGCTAGAAGGAGTAGAAAAATTCCATGCCTGGAAGTATAGGATTGGCCTCATTCTTGAAGAGAATGAACTAGCAAGATTCGTCAAAGAAGAAGTACCAGAACCCGCCGATGCTGTAGAAAAGGCAAAGCATCAAAATGACACAATTAGGGCCAAAATAATCATTGCAGATTCAATCAAAGACCACCTGATTCCTTATGTGTCATCTAAGAAGACTCCGAAAGAAATGTTTGATGCCTTGACTAGACTATATGAAGGAAAGAACATAAACCGAAAGATGAATCTAAGAACTCAACTGAAGAATACAAGGATGCAGAAAGGAGAAATGATTCAAGAATATTTCTTCAGAATTTCAGAATTCAAAGAACAGTTAGAGGTGATTAGAGATACCATAGACGAAGACGAACTCATAATGACAACCCTAAATGGTCTCACAAGACCTTGGGATGCATTCATCCAAACGATATGTGCCAAAACGAAGAAACTGAAGTTTGATAGTCTATGGGAAGAATGCATCCAAGAAGAAACAAGAGTAGCGAATCGTGAAGCGTTACTAGAAAGAGATGATGATCAAGCCCTAGATACTCACACCAAAGGAGGAAGGAAGAAAACCTACTTCCAAAAGGAGACTCATAAAGAGCCTTAACAGTCAAACACATTCAATCATAAAGAATCTCATCCAAGGAGATTTCAAAAGAAAGGACAATGAAAGGAAAGGGACTACTCATCTGTACAATGCTATCATTGTGACAAGATGAGACACATTGCAAAGTTTTTCCTAGCAAGACGAGAAGAATACAAGAGAAAACATAAGAGGCTCCATGCCCATGTAGTCGAAGATGAAGAACCACCCATAAAGATAATAAGAGAGCAGATCAAAGACCATGTCTTGATATCGGCCCTCTCAGGATCTGTAACACCTGGAGAGGACACTTGGCTCATTGATAGTGGTGCATCCAAGCACATGACGGGACAAAGAAACATTCTCTCTTGTATCTCAGAAAACAAATTTTCTCAGAAAGTGACACTTGGAGATGATTACCAATATCCCATCAAGGGAGTTGGCGAATCAAACCACAAACTGAATTAAGGGAATTCACTAAAAATGAAGGACGTACTATATGTACTAGGCTTGAAGAAGAACCTACTATCCATTTCAGCTTTAGAAAAGAAAAGATTCAGAGTTTCCTTTATAGATGGAGAAGTTCTTATGTGGGATAAAGGAGAAACCTTAAATGAAGCAATCATCATTGGAAGTGAAGAAAATGGCTTGTATAAACTAAAGGGTCACTTAGAGTCTGCCATGACCCACGCCATTGAAAACTCATGTGAACTTTGGCATAGAATGTTAGCCCACATAAACTACAAGGCACTACCATACATATGCAAAGCGGTCACAGGTTTACCAGAACTCAAAGGTGACCATGAAGGCGTATGCAATGGATGTGCACAAGGGAAGAACATCAAGAACCCGTTTCCGAAGAGGGACAACAAGGCAGAAGGAGTACTAGAACTCATTCATTCAGATGTATGTGGCTCAATGCCATCATCCTCCATTATTGGGTATGTATATTATGTATCATTCATTGATGATTATTCTCGTAAAACCTGGATATATTTCTTGAAATCTAAAGATGAAGTGTTTAGCAAATTCAAGGAATTCAAAGCCTTGATAGAGAATCTTTTTGAAAGGAATATTAAGATACTCAGGTCGGATAATGGAGGAGAATATACCTCAAAAGAGTTTATGAATTTCTGCAAATATGTTGGGATCAAGAGGGAACTCACTACTCCCTATCCTCCCCAACAAAACAGTGTAGCTGAACAAAAGAACAAAACCATAATGGAAGCGATGAAGACTATGATCCGTGATCAAGATCTTCCTATGTGCTTATGGGAAGAAGCAACAATGGCCGCTGTATATGTGTAGAACCGATTGTCCCATAGTGCACTTGGGCTCAAGACACCAGAAGAGATGTTCACTAGAAAGAAGCCAAAGGTAAGCCATCTCAAAATATTTGGTTGCCCAGTATTTATTCATATATCGAAAGAAAAGAGAAACAAGATGGACCCTTCAGGAAATAAGGGAATATTTGTGGGATACTGTGAGGTCTCCAAGGCCTTCAGAATCTATATACCAGGTCACCATCACATTGAGATCAACATGGATGTGACCTTTGATGAAGATGCAACACTCAATAAATCTAAATGATGCCAGCTTGAATAAGTATATGAAGAGGAACCCATAATCCCCAGTACTGCAATGAGGGAGGTTCCCAGAGCTGCAGAACCAGTGAGGGAAGACGTAACTTCCCCTGATGATGAACTTTTAGAAGACCATGATATAGTAGAAGTGCAAGAACCTCCTCAGATGACAACCCTCCATAAAATAAAGCCATCTTGGGCTAGAGAGCTTATTGAAGATGGAGATAAGTACGGTGTTCCCCAAGGAACTACGAGACAAGTGAAAAGACCAAATCCATTCTCCATTTATAGGGCTTTGATGTGTGATCTTCTAGAAGGGGAGCCTACTTGCTTTGAAGAATCCATTCAAAGGAAAGAATGGGTAGATTCCATGACAGAGGAATACCAATCCATAATGAAGAACGAAGTATGCGAAATAGTTCCCAGACCGAAGAGTAAATATGTGGTATCCTCCAAATGGCTCTTCAAAATAAAACATGCTGTTGATGGAAGTATTGCGAAGTATAAAGAAAGATTTGTCGCTCGTGGATTTTTCTAGAAGGAAGGCATTGACTATGAAGAGACATTCGCTCTTGTGGCCTGATACACTTCGATCAGAACCATCATAGCTCTTGCAGCTAAGATGAAGTGGAAGCTGCACCAGATGGACGTGAAGACAACTTTCCTAAACGGTGTCATAGAAGAGGAAGTGTATATAGAGAAACCTCAAGGATTTGAATTTGAAGACAAGAAGTCTCATGTCTGTATATTGAAGAAAGCCTTATATGGATTGAAGCAAACTCCTAGAGCTTGGTATGGCCGTATAGACAGTTTCTTGACGAGATTAGGCTTTACCAAGAGTAAATAAGACTCTAACCTCTACTTCAAGATCATGAACGATGAGCCAGTAATCTTATTGCTATATGTGGATGACTTATTCTTAACTGGATAAGAAAATCTCATCACTGAATGTAAAAAGAGACTTGCCTCAGAATTTGAAATGAAAGACCTTGG